>PVLA01002184.1:71548-197245 GCA_004027455.1 Hydrochoerus hydrochaeris
TGGATACTAGGAATCGAACTCAATCCTAGCGCTTGCCAGGCAGGCGCCGTGCCGCTGAGCTACAACTCCAGCCCTCTTGTTGCAATTTAAAAATGGCCAAACTGGGGCCCAGAGAGTTTCCTCCGACGACCCAAAGTCAGCTAACGCAGAGACGCCGCTGTGCACGCGGAGGCCAGAGCGCTCTTCCCACCTGCACGGGTGCCTAGCAACCCCACCCGCCCCCGCTCCGGGGAGCGCGAGCCGCTGCGTCCCCTTTAACACCCCGCCCCCCTGCTCCCTCCTCCCCTTGCAGGCAGACTCCGGGATTGCGCGGCCGCCCGCAGGCAGCTGCCCAGTCCCTCAGTCGCGGTGGGGAGCGCGGTCGGAGCTCGGGGCCGCTGCGGGCGCGGGCAGGATGGTGAGCGCAGGAGGGGCCTGGCGCCCAGTCTGGGCTTCTGTGTCTCTGCTCGGTCCCTTGTCTGTTCCCTGTGGCATTCATTCTCTTGCAGCTCTTTTTCTGGCGCGTTGCCCCTCTCTGCCTCTCCTAATTTTCTCTCCTTTTTTGCGGTGGGGTGGGGTGGGCTCTCGACTTCCCTGTCCCTCCGCCCCCGTCTGTCTCCCTCTCCCTCTCCCTCGCGCTGCCCTCTGTCTGTCTCTCTGTCCCTCTCCGGCTCTCTATCCCCGTCCCCCCACCCCACCCCACCCCGCTCCGGCCCGTTTGCTGCAGTCTCCTGGCGCACAGATAACCTTGCTGCTGCGCGCTCCAGCTCTGCTCCCTTCCCCCTCCGAGCCGGGCCGGAGCGCGGGGAAGGCGGGGCTCGGAGCCACCGGGCCTGGGACCCGGTCGAGTGGGACAGCGCAGGTGTCGGGGAGGCCGGGCCGGGCGCGCGCAGAGCGCAAGATGGAGAGGGCACGAAGTCCTGGGAAGGTGGCGGGATGGAGACCTCGGGGATCTGGCCGAGGTGGCACTTGGCACGGGAAGGACGCACATCCCGTCCCCGGGTTTGACAGGCCAGGGAGCCGGTCCTCTGCACCGAGGGGCGGCTGCCGGCTGACTGAGCGCCGTGCGCCCGCAGGTGCGCGCTCCGGCGGCCCTCGGAGCCGGCGCGCTCTGGGCCGCGGCCTGGGGCCTCCTGCTTCTCTCGGCGCCCGCGGGGGCACAGCGCGGCCGCAAGAAGGTGGTGCACGTGCTCGGTGAGTCTTGGTGGCCCAAGGTGGCCAGTGAGCTACAGAGAGGGGAACGGGGTGGGGGAGGGCTTCACTGATGGCCAAGGTCCCCTGGCTCTCTCCATCGGACCTCGCCTGAGCTTCCTTCCCACATCCCCTCTCTGGCTCCCTCGCCCGCCCCAGGCCCCTCTCTGACCCCCGCTTGACCGCCCGCAGAGGGGGAGTCTGGCTCCGTGGTGGTGCAGACTGCGCCCGGGCAGGTGGTCAGCCACCGGGGTGGCACCATCGTCTTGCCCTGTCGCTACCACTACGAAGCGGCCGCCCATGGCCACGATGGCGTCCGCCTCAAGTGGACGAAGGTGGTGGACCCGTTGGCCTTCACTGATGTCTTCGTGGCGCTGGGGCCCCAGCACCGGGCATTTGGCAGCTACCGCGGGCGGGCTGAGCTGCAGAACGATGGGCCCGGGGATGCGTCTCTGGTTCTGCGAAACGTTACCCTGCAGGACTACGGGCGCTACGAGTGTGAGGTCACCAACGAACTGGAAGATGACGCCGGCATGGTCAAATTGGACCTGGAAGGTGACCAGCCGATGGGCACGATGGGGCTTGCATCTCAGGGAAGGGGACTGCAAGGGCCAGAAACCAAATCAAATGGGCTTAAAGGAGTTTAGAGATTTTAGCCGGGCATGGTGGCACACACCTGTAATCCCAGCACCCAGGAGGCTAAGGCAGAAAGACCTCCGTGAGTTTGAGGCCAGCCTGGACTACATAACAAGATCCTGTGTCATAAAAGGCAAACAAAAATGAGAGAGTTTGTGGAAAGGGTAATGGTTATGATGGGGGTAACTCTGTCCCCCATAGACTGCAGCACGGTCTGGAGACACTGTAGGTGCTCTGCTTGGAGGCGGTCCGCTGGCATGGAGCGGGGAGGGACCCTGGGTGCTGCTAGACATACTCTAAGGCACAGCACCGCCCCCACAGGGAGAGAAGGCATCATGTGTTTGCAGTAAGGAAGGGGACTTTGAGAAGCCCCGGGCAGGGCGGGGGTTCGATGAGACCCAGGCATTCCTATTATGTCAGAATGCACCCCTCACCTCTGTTTCCTGCGTGGCTTTTCCCAGGCAGGTTTCCCCTTTTGGAACCCAAAAGCTTCCAGATCATAACACCAGAAAGCCGCCACCCTCACGCATTAGCAACTAATTTTCTAAGATCAGCGACTAGTCCCAGAGTTGTCTCTCATTCGGTCAGTTTGAGTCACGTGCCCATCTCTAGCCAATCACTGTGGCTAGGAGCCTGGATGCTGTGATTGGTCGGCCTGGTGCTTGGAGGCGTGGTCTCCGGCCTCCGGTCTCCTCCCACCTGGTTTGCTCCTCGGTCCGGAAAGCGGCAGCAGGAGGTAGTTTAGCGGCGGTAATAGCAGGATCGCTTCTTCATTAGGCGTTTTCTGTGCCAGCCACTTAAAGTGAAGAGCTCTCTGGAGTCGCTCATTTAATTTTCCAAGAACCCCACAAGAGACAGCTATTACTGGCCTGTGACGACGAACACAAAGAGGGGCAGCTTTGAGCTTGGGGGTCTTCTGCTAATGATGCGCCCGGAGCTCAGCTCCTGGCTGTGGGGCCGGTTTTCTTCTCGGCTCCTTGCCACCTTCTGAGTGGGCTGAGCTCTTCCACTGACCCCACGCTCTGCCCTGAAGTTCAGAGACATAAAACTGAAGCGTTAGGGAAACCAACGGGTACTTTCTTGGACAGTGCTGTCAGGTCAAAGGGGCCTGGGATAGAACAATCCAGGGCCCCCAGTCCAGGAGAATCCTGCACTGGACACGGACATTCCAAGTCTCCGTGGACCAGGGGAGGGCTCACTGCTGATGGAATGTCAGAAACATGTAGGACTAGAGGTCTTGAGATTTGGGTTTTGAAGGGTGAATAGGAGTTTGAGAGGTGGAAAGGGTAAAGCAAAGGCCTTCAGCAGTGGAAGAGGGATAGACAGGATTAAGTACATTAAGGGAGGGTCAAGTGAATCCATGACTGACTCCATGCAACCCCGCCAGGTGTGGTCTTCCCCTACCACCCCCGTGGAGGCCGCTACAAACTGACTTTCGAGGAGGCAAAGCGCACGTGCGCCGAGCAGGACGGCATTCTGGCGTCGGCAGAGCAGCTGCACGCGGCCTGGCGCGACGGCCTGGATTGGTGCAACGCAGGCTGGCTGCGCGACGGCTCGGTGCAGTACCCCGTGAGCAGGCCGCGGGAACCCTGTGGAGGCCTGGGCGGGCCCGGGAGCGCGGGTCCCGACAGCGGCGGCGCGCATGGGGGCGTGCGCAACTATGGTTACCGCCACAATGCCGGGGAGCGCTACGACGCCTTCTGCTTCACCTCCAACCTTCCGGGTGCGTAGGCCCCGACCCCCCGGCCCATGTCCCCACCCAGACTCCCCGATTGCAACGACTTGAGGTTTCAGGGCTCAACACGGCCCTAGCCGAGCTGGGGGACAAGGTGTCCCAGGCTGCGGGGGGAGGGGCTGCTCCCAGATCCTGAGAGTCCTGGGTTGCCAGGGGTGGGGCCCTGAGCTCCGGGGGTGGGGATCGGGCCTCACGACGTCCCCACGTCTCCCTCAGGGCGCGTGTTCTTTCTGAAGCCTCTGCGGCCTGTGTCCTTCGCGGGGGCGGCACGCGCGTGCGCGGCGCGAGGCGCGGCCGTGGCCAAGGTGGGCCAGCTGTTCGCCGCCTGGAAGCTGCAGCTGCTGGACCGCTGCACCGCGGGCTGGCTGGCCGACGGCAGCGCGCGCTACCCCATCGTGAACCCGCGCGCGCGCTGCGGGGGCCTCCGGCCCGGCGTGCGCAGCCTCGGCTTCCCGGACGCGTCGCGGCGCCTCTTCGGCGTCTACTGCTACCGCGCACCCGGCGCGCCTGACCCCGCGCCCGGCGGCTGGGGCTGGGGCTGGGCGGGCGGCGGCGGCTGGGCCGGGGGCGCGCGCGACCCTGGGGCCTGGACCCCGCTGCGCGTCTAGGATCCCACAGGAGGGGCGCCCCTGAAGACTGGCCACTCCCCCGAGGCGCCCCGGACACAGGCCACGCCCCTGAGGGCTCCGGGAGCCCCGCCAGAGGCCCGGTGGGCTCTTGGAAAGTAACGGCGCCCGTGGAGTGCCTGGCGCCCCCTCGATACAGACCCAGCCCATCTCTTCGGGACAGTGGATTTCCCTCTATCCAATTTCTCCAGAAGGGCCACCACCATGAGGGTCCCAGGAGGCCTACGGCCCCCAGCTTCCTGAAGGCAGGCCACCCCTCTTCATTCGGCCCGCTGGAGACAGACGGACTGCTACCTCGGTCGCATGGAGGCTGGACCCCCGAGACTAGCTACTGGCCACACACCCTCTGCATTTCCCGGGAAAATGGAAACGTGTCCCTTTGATCAGCTGCACACCGACTCCCCACCACCACCACCTGGAGAGAAAACAAACCTCAGGGTTCCCAGGTGACCCAGGTTCTCCCCACACCTCGGCCTGCTGACAGCTTCCTCAAGCCCTGAGAATGCCCTGAAGTTTCCGGAGTAACCAGCGCATTCCCAGGTCCCTGTGAGGACAGTCCCACCTCAGTTTAATGGAAGAGCACTCTTATGTATAAGTTACCTATAGGTCACGCGAAACGCCTCCAGGTGGCTGGCGACAGTGGGAGCTGTGCCCCAGCTACCCCTCGGAATTTCTCTGCATGGGGAGCAGACCAGTCCCCAGCACCCCAAGGCCCCTTGCAGGGGTGTCACCAAAGAAATCATTCCCTCGGTCCCAGCCACCCATAAGATTCTTGTCCTGGAGACCAGCTGCCCGGCTTCTTATTGTCACCAAAGGAAATTGACACCCCTCACCAGTCACGCCCAGTCCCTCCGCTGTAACCATGGATACCACACCTTTCCCATCTCACCAGCCTTCAACCCAGAGCTACACCTCTACTCCTGCTGTCCCCACTCCTCAGAACTCTCCCCAGGGCAACCCAGTACTTGGTTCTGCGGCTGTCACCATGGAAACAGGCTGCTCCCCTTCTCCTGGTGCACCCCCAGCTCCTGGCTCGGCCCCCGGGCTGCTGGGAGACTCCACTGTTGCCAAGGAAACCAAACTCTGGTGTCTGAGGTGACAGAACACCTGTCCCCATAGGCTTTCCCTCCTCCACCAAGCTGTCGACTGTCAACGTCGTTCCCATGACAACCGACTTCCCAGTTCTCAGGAACTTCTCACCAGAGGCCCCAGACGGCGCCCCAGACAAGGCTGGGCTTCTGGGGCCACCAGCCACCCTCGGTTTGCACGCTAACTATACATCAGGCAGCTGCTGTGCACGCGCCACCCAGACTCAGATTCCCACATACAGGCCGGGCTCGGGCTGTGGGGTGATCCCTCCTTTGAACTGTATGGGCTCTGAGGCCCCACCCACCGCCCAGGCCACACCTATCCCTCCCGGCCCCTACCACAGCTCCCTCCCCGGGCTGGCGATTTGCGCCCTGAAGTCTGGCGCCAGGCCGACCCTCCCACTGACAGCCCTCTCCTGGACCCCGGTGGCGGGAGACCCCGGCCCTGAGGGCCGCCTGGAGCGCTCCTCACTGCTGTTCTGGTCTCCAGGACACGCGCCTGCAAGCTTGGGCATCGAGTGGGGGCGGGTTTGGATCCGGCCTGGTGTCCTTGCTCACAGTGTGATCAGGCGACAAATCCCCTCCGAGCCTGCTTCTCTCAACGTCCAGGGCTGTCCGCGGTCCCCTCGAGTGCAGTGCATTCAGCAGGAGTTCAATAAATCGTTGATCCTTTTAATGAATGAGAAAACAGCATAATGTGATGAACAGAATGCTTTTTGCCTGCGGGGCGTGGCTTTGAGTGCAGTGGCAAACCTCCTCTCCCATCCTTCTGGCTCGAACTGCGGACTGAATCCCAGGCTGGCCTCAGATTCGCAACCCTCCTGCCTCAGCCTCGGGACGCTGGGAGAAGTGGTCCGCTGCGCCTGGCTTGGCTCTGTCCTTTCTGGTCGTTGAGAATACCCAGGGCAGGATGTTGGGGGTTCTTGCTCTAGGAAGGCAGCAAGCTTGCAAATTTTCTCTAGCATGGGAGAAGGAGGTTGGGGTGGTGCACAGGGGCACTCAAAGTTTCTAGGATGTAAGACAAACCCAGAAGGGGAGAAAGGCTACAGTCCTGATTTGGTTGTAAAACTGGGGTGATCTGCACATCTTTCTGTGCTTCCGGAAATACAGACCACCCCCCTCATCTGGAGCAGGAGTCCAGCCGCCTGGAGAGGCGGCTCCAGCAGGGCTTCGCTTGGATAGCGGAACATGGTTGAGGAGCGCACTTCCGGAGATGGCAGCCCTCCTCCCTTTCGGATCTACCCTCTTTGGGCTCAGCCAATGAGTGCTTGTGACCCATTCTTTGGAAGATTCTGATTGGTCAAGAGTCGTGAGCATGGCCGCATACAACCCAATGAGATGCAGTCTCTGGGATTTTTTTTGGCTGCCCCTCCCTTGGGGGAGCGGTGCCTTCCTTCCCACGAGGTTGCTATGCAAGGTGGATTCCCACGTGGAGCTTTCCTGAAGCCGGAAGTCCAGGAAAACGTTGGTTTCTCCTGCTTCCAGCACCCAAGCCCATCCGGGAGACGCCCAAGGGCCAGGATTCCGATACCCACGAATGTCCGTGCCCTGTTAGAAAACGGTGTAGTACTAGAATCAGTCTGTACACAGACCCCTTTTACTTTAAGACATCTCTAAGTTACTTTTTTTGTTATTTTGATTTTTAAAAATCCATATTAGTTACACAGACAAGCGAGTTTCCTTTGTGCCTGTTACATGCATGGGACACACTGTTCATCTTCACTCCCCACTCTCCATCCTCTTCATCTTCTGTCTCCTTTCCCACTCTCCTTCCCTCCCTTTCTTTCCTTCTTTCTTTTCTTCTTTCTCTTTCCTCTACGGATTGAACCCAGGGCCTTCACACTGAGCTACATCTTCAGCCTTTTCTTTTATAAAAGTTTGAGATAAATCACTAGTTATCCAGGGTGGGCTGGGCTCCAGTTTACAAGCCTCCTGCCTCAGCTTCCTGAGTGCTGGAATTACAGATGTGGGCTCCTTGCCTCGATCCCTGCTGTCCTAATTATTGCTCTTCTCTCTTTGGTTCCAATTCCACCCAGTCCTCCAGGAAGCCTTCCTTGACCACCCAGGGACCACTTTCCCAACCCCACTATCACCCAGGCCCCCAGCACGGTACCGGGCTCCCCAAATCCCTTAGGAACAAATAAAAGAACCATCACGGGGTGACAGGCAGGTTGAACTGTTAAAAAATTTTTATTAAAATGTCCAAGAAGTACATTAATGTCCACAGTGTCAGATACCATGGGCCCATGGAACACTGCAGCTCCCCGCACACCCAGCAGCCCCCAAGCCATTCACGCTCACACCACACACACTCACGCAGATACACGCACGCAGCCCATGGGGAAGACCGCAGCCAGAGCTCGGAGCCCTGGCCCCAGGAGCAGGGCAGGTGCAGGGCAAGGACCAGGGCCTGGGGTGCCAGCACCTACTGCGACCCCACGGGAGTGTCCCCAGCTCGCCTGGTCAGAGGCAGCTCTAGGACACAGGATGCAGTAGGTGCATTATTCTTGGCGCTACCTTTTTAGAACCAGGAAGTGTTAGAAAGTAAGACGGCAAACCTAGGTCGCTGGCTTTCACCACAGTAACACAGGGTGGGACAGAGGGACAGGGCTGATGTCTGTGGCAGGGAAGACAGGAGGCCACTGTTAAAGGTGTGGGTCCAGTTGCCCTCTCCTAAATCTGCCGCGTGTATGGGAAACAGTTAAGTTTTCCTTTCTGTTCCATTCCTCTCCCCTTCATTTCTCTCTCTCTTTTTCAGACAGGGTCTCTCTATGTAGCCTAGGCTACACAGCCATCCTCCTGCCTCAGTCTCCTGAGTTCTGGGAAGACTGCCATGCACCACCGAGCTAGGCTCCAGTCAGCACCTTTCTACCTTTACTCTGCCGCTAGGGGGCCCACACATTTGCACATCTCTTTCTGGGTAGATCCTGGCTTCTGGCCGGGGTTGATTTTTGCAGGCTGCAGATTTAGTGGGAGGAAGGCAAGGTTCCTTCTCACTTAAAAAGTTGTTAAACCGTGAGAGGAAGGTGTAAGTGGGAGTGTGCACTGCAGTTTGAATACCGTACTCTCTACTGCAAGACCACAGGGAGGTGTCACTGCTCCAAGGTTTAAGCCTTTGTTATCCACCAGGCAAGGGCTGGAGATGGGTAGGGGAAGGGCTGGGACCCAGGGCAGGTGCAGCCTGTGTCACCTGAGGAGGAGGTATGGACGGTGGGCCGCTGGGTTAAAAAATCTGACACCTCCTCGGTGCAGGAAAGAGGCTTTTTGTCTCCCTGAGAGATGGAAGGGGAAGAGGTTGGGCTCAGCTGACCCTACCTGCCCTCTTCTGCACGTGTGACAGAAATCCCTCATGCAAATCCAGCCGAGTCCCAGTGCTGCCACAGACCGGGGAGGGTCAGCAGTACACTGGTTCCCCACTCCTACCCCAACTCTGAGAGCAGGGAGGGTGGCCGTTTCAAAAACATTCCTAAAATTCAGTGCATCTGAGCACCCACTAGTGGAGACCCTTTCACCTCAGCTTCCCCAGTGCCTATCTGCCAAGACCAAAGACCAAACTGGGGCTGAGTCCAAGGCAAAGGAAGAGTAGCCATCGAGTTCATGCGTGTGCTTGTTTTGCCTCCTACTCCCAAGCAAAGGCCTCATCTAGGACAGTCAGCCATGTACTGGGCCTGTATCCCCAGTGTGAAAATCAATCCCTCAGCACATGTCCAAACGCACCATCAGGCCCTTGGCAGAGTCTGAGTTCAGCAAACATCCAGCAGCCCGGCCAGTGGAAAGTCAACCCTACACAGAGAATGACCTGCAGGGGTGCACAGGGCTGCCCTGGGCCAGGTGGTGACCTCAGTTTCAACCTGATGGAAATGGACTCTTCAGACACAGGGCGACACTGGCTAAGAGGACCTTGGGTGGGAGGGAGGATGGGGAGCTTTTTACAGGGGGGTATGTGAGGAGCATGGCAGGGGGTTGGGGGCTTCCGGGCCCTGTCCATTTCCAGGCTCCATCTCCCAGGCATGGGAGGGGGCTGTGCTTTCTGTCGCCTGGGCCCTCAGCAGAAATCGCCCTCGTCCTTGTCCCAGTCCTCCGCGGGGTGACTCCTATGTTTCCCGTGCTCCTGGTGCAGTTTGTGGTGGTGGCGCTGGTGACGGTGCTGGTGGTGTCGCCGGTGTCTCCGCATTCGGTGGGATCGTCTGGCTGCAGGGAGGGGAAAGAGGACAGGAGGGATGGGTGTGGGTGACAGCAGGGTGGATGGGAAGACATATCCGCAGGCCTGAGGTGGCCAGGGGTGGGACACCAAGGAGCTGCAAGCTGGGAGGGGGCCTCAGGGCGCAACCACTTACGTTTGGTGCAGACGATCTGTGGCCGGTCCCACCTGCCATTGCTCCGGCACCGGATGGTGGCCACATGCCTCTGCTCGAAGCCGTCCTCACACTGGTAGCGCACAGTGGCGTGCACATTGTACTTAGCCTTGTGAGTACCCATGAGTAAGGCGTTCTCCACCACAGGAGGCGGCCCACATAGCACTGAGGACCAGGAGCTCCAGTCAGGGAAATGGCCGCACGGAGGCAGAAAGAGGGCAGTGTCCCTGGATGGGCAGCTCCCACCCTCCCTCTGCCCAGTTCCCATCTCTCAGGGCCTCACACACCTGCATCTTTGTCTTCCACCCACCAGGAGCTCCACAGGGGCAGGACCCTGCTGCTCACAGCCCACTCCTAATTCCCATGTCAAGAGCAGGATGTGATGGGAACAATGGAAATGGGAGCAAGAACAAAGCAAAGCACAGGGCAAGGTGGACAGGAGAATGTGCATGGATGGGGTCTTTCATATGTAAAGAGCTGCTAAGAATCAGCAAGAGGGCCGGGTGTGGTGGTGCACCCCTGTCATCCCAGCACTCGGGAAGCTGAGACAGGAGAATCTTTGCAAGTCTGAGACCAGCCTGGGCTACAAAGTGAGCTCAAGACTAGCCTGAACTGTACAGTGAGACTCTGTCTCAAAAAGACCAAAAAAGAAAGAAAGAAAGAAAAAGAAAAGAAAAGAAAAGAAAAAATACTCAAGACCCCTGAGGAGATGAACTTGAAATAGTTGGTCCAAATGGTTAATCGTGTCCTTAAAGCCATGACAGGGGCCAAGATGAGGCTCAGGGGTGGGTGCCTGCCCAGCACAGAGAGGCCCTGGGTTCCAGCCCTGGCAGGGCCACAGGGAAGCCAGGCTCCAGGGCAGAAGGGAGCCAGGAGGGGGGCACAGTACCTGTGCCTTTCTTGCACACGTAGGGGAGGTTGTAGTTGCAGGGGACATCGTTCCAGCGCCCGCTCTCGTGGGCCACCATCACCACGCAGTCCTCCCCGCCCGCGAAGAAGTTATCCGGCTGCTTCTCGCGCCAGTTCTCATATTGCTGCAGAAAAGGGGCACTGAGCCCAGCCCAGGCTCCCCTGGCCGGACCCCTCAGACTCAAAAGGACTCACTGTCCCGTACTATGGCGGGGCCCTCGCCTCTGCTGAGGGTGTTGTGACCCTAGCCATCCTCCCACCATCAGGTCTTCTGCTCTGCTTTTCCTGCCTTCTACCTCACATACAGAAAGGGAACTGCGAGGTTGAAGGTGGGCCTCATGGTGCCTGCCTGTCATCCCAGAATCGGAGGCTGAGAAGATCACAGGAAGATCGCTGCAAGTTCAAGGCCAGTCTGGGCTACCCAGTTAGTTGAAGGCCAGCTTAAGCTACATAGCAAGACCCTGCCTCAAAACACCAAAGACCTGGAGGCAGGAAAATCAGGGGTAGGGGCGGGGCTGCCTGCTGGAGCTAGGGGTGTGGTCAGAGTGAGCAGGGCCAGGTCTGGTGTTAGGCGAGAGGATGTGTGCCTGTGTGCATGCACTTGCAGTGTTTAGATGATAAAGGGCCCTTACACACGCTGGGTGAGCTCTATCACCAAGCTGCACTCCAGCCCTTTTCAATTTAATTTTGCAACAGAGTCTTGCCTAAGTTGCCTAGCCTGGGCTCAAACTTGACACCCTCCTGCCTCATCCTCCTGAGTGGCTGGGATGACAGACATGCACCACTGTGTTCAGCTTGGAATTTTTAAGAATTGTGTAGATGCCATGAAAGTTACTATTTTAAACCACTTTAAAGCACAGTTTATTGGCACTAACTACCTTCACGGTGTTGTGTAACCATCTACACCATCTATTTCCGAAACTGTTTTATCACGACAAACCAAAACTCTGTACCAATTAAGGAAAAGAACTCTCCACTCGCCTTGCTTCCAGGCCCTGGCAAACACCGATCTCCTCTGCATCTCTAGAAATCTGTATCCCCAGATTTTCAGTGTAAAGGGCCCCATCTGCAACCCAGTTTTTGTGCCCAACTTGTTGCACCGATTCCTGTCAGTGGTGGAAATCAAACCTGGGGTGTGCTACCACTGAGCTACATCCTCAGCCCTTTTCACCTTCATGTCAAGGCAGTGTTATGGTTTGTGCCTGGATGTCCCCTCAAAGCTTCATGCAGTCATGCAGGCAGCCTCTAGACTTTGTGACTGATGCATGGTCCAGTGCTGGGATTTTTTTTTTGTGACTGATGTATGGTCCAGTGCTGGGATTTTATGGGTGTGAGCACTACACCCACCCTGCAGCAGGTACCGTGCATTGCATGGGATCCAAGTGAGAGAAAGAGGCTCCCTCTGTCTCTTCCTCCCCTTTTGCTCTTGCTACCTTCATGGTTTTCCACCACCATGAACAGGTGCCCCTCAACCACACCACCCTGCCTTTAAGCCAGCTGATTATGAACTGAAACCTCCACAGATAGTGAGCTAAATATATCTTTCCTTCCTTCATTGTTGGGCATTGGGTATTTTGTCTCAGCAACAAGAGAAAAGAAACCAACACAGGCAGGGTCTCACTAAGGTGCCCAGCTGGGCTCCAGAGTGCCAGGGTCACAGGAGTGTGCCTCTGTGTTTAAGCATGTGGTAGCTGCTCTTTGTGGCTGAGTAATATTCCACTGTGGGGATGAACCACATGCTGTTCAGCCTTTGAAGGATATTCAGGCTCCCACCTCTCAGGCCGTGGTGAGCCTTGGGGGACAGTATCTGTTTACACATCTGCTTTTCTTTTTTTCTTTTTTCTTTTTTTTTTTGTCTTCATGAGATAGGGTCTCACTATGCAGTTCAGGCTTCCCTTGAGCTCATTTTGTAGCCCAGGCTGGTCTTGAACTTTTAACAATCCTCTTGCCTCAGCCTCCTTAGTGCTGGTATTACAAGGCATGCACCACCTTGCCTGGCTCACATCTGCTTTTCCATTTTTCTTTTTCCATGTTCCGGGAGTGGAACCCAGGACCTCATGTATGCTAGGCAAGCACTCTGCCACTGAGCCACACAACCACCCTGAGGGGTGATTTTTTAAAAGGTCCTGTGTATAGGGGGTATATATCTTCTTTTGGGGTGATGAAAAGGTTCTGGACCTCCATGGAGATGGTGGTCACAGAATATTATAAATGTACTAAACGTTACTGAATTGCTCTCTTTAAAGTAGTACATTATGAGCCGAGTGGTGGTGGCGCACACCTGTGATTTCAGCACCCAGAAGGCTGAGGCAGGAGGATCACCATGAGAACAAGGCCAGCTTCAACTGCATAGTGAGTTCAAGGCCAGCATGAACTACACAGTGAGACTCTGTCTCAAAACAAACAAAAAAGTAGCATGTACTACAGCCATGTACTAATTAAAAAAAATGGTTAGTTTAGCTAGATATAGTGGCACATGCCTGTAATTCCCAGCACTTGTGAGGCAGAGGCAAAAGAATCACCCTAAATTTGAGGCCAGCCTGGCCTACATAATGAGTTGAAGGTCAGCCTGGGCCACAATAGGGAGACCCTATCTCAAACAAAAAAACAAAAAGGTTAGTTTTCTGACACTGCATTTCACCTCAGTGTTTGCAGGCAAAGTCCCTGGCCATATTTGATGATGTGGCCTGTAGTCCCAACCCTCAAAAGGCTGAGGCAGGAGGGCTGCTTTGCCCAGGAGTAGGAAAAAAACTGGATTAACACAGTGAGACTCCGTTAGTGTATGAGGTTGGTTGTAACCCAGTGAGATCCTGTCTCTCAAAAAAAAAAAAAAATAATAATCCCTATCTAGTCCAGGTACCTGGCCTTGTCATCCTAGCTACTCAGGAGGTTGAGGCAGGAGGATTTCAAGTTTGAAGCCTGCCTGGGCAACTTAGTAAGACCCTAACTAAAAATAAAATGGGCTGGGGAGTAGATCAGTGGTGAGCACTCAGCAGCATGCGCAAAGCCTTGGGTTCCAGCCTCAGTGCCACATATGCGCACGTGCACACCTAAGGGTCGAGGCTACAGGCAGCAAGGACCCCGAGCTAAGGGACCTGGGTTCCAGAAGCACAGGGCCACCGAGAGAGGACGCGGGAAGCGGGTGGGGTGTCGCGGGTAAAGCTCTGGCTTTCAGGGAACCCCTGCACTGCTCCCAGCGCCCCAGAGCCAGGGAGCCCTCTGCCGCCCCGTGCATCTGCTTTGAACAAGAGGGTAAACTGAGGCCAGGGGACAGGGCCTCCCGCGGCCGGGCACAGGCGGACGGGGCCGCCGCTCACCAGCCCGGTGTTGTCGGTCCACTGGAAGTCGCGCTCCACGATCCTGTCGTTCAGGCCGATCCACGTGTTCTCGTGCCCGAAGCCTGCAGGGGGTAGTGGTGGCGGGGGCTGAACCGCATCAGCCCCTCCCCGGGCGAGAGGCCTGGGCTCCCTCCCTGCCCCGTCTCTGGGGGTCTTGAGGCGGGGTGCCCCGCCCCAGCAGGGGACCCGGCTGTGTGTGCCCAAGGTGGGGGCGGGGAGCGGGCGTAGCCCGGCGCAGGCACAGGAGGGCGGGGGGGGGGCCGGGGTGAGCCCTCCCAGCCCCAGGGCCCCTACCGTTGAGGAAGCGCTGCTCCTCCAGGGAGTGTACGCTGCTCAGGTGACCCGCGCGGCGGCGACAGTCCTTCTCCGCCTCTTCCCACGCCCGCCGGTGGGCGAAGTAGCGGTAGCAGTGGCCCTGGAACTTGTGCCAGCCGCGGTCGCAGCCTTCCGTGTCTGGGGTGGGGGGTGGCTTGGGTCACGCTGTGCCTTAGGGGCTGAAGAACCGACCCCCTCGCCCTGTCACCTCCTCTTCCCCAGGTTTTTGTTTTTGTTTTTCTAGTTCCCAGGATTGAATTCAGACTGCGCTTGTCAAGCAGGCGCTTGTGCTGCTGAGCTTTTTTTTTTTTTTTTTTCCGGTACTGGGAATGAAATCCAGGGGCTTCACATGGAGCTACTTCGGAGGCGCCTTTTTTTATTTTGAGGCAGGGTCTGGCTAAATCCCCACATTGCCCAGGTTAGGCTTGAATCTGCGATCCTCCTGCCTCAGCCTCCCAGAGGGCTCAGATTACAGCTGTGGGCTGTCACACCAGGTTTAAAATTCTTTTATTTGAAAAAAAAAAAAAGGACACCTTAGAAAAAAAAAAGACATTGCCATGAATCCCTCTCAAAATTGGCCCCCTTACTTTGAACACACTTTCTAGTGTCACTTTATAGTTATTGATTTTGTTTTTCTAATTCAAGGTCTCACTGTTATAGCCCAGGCTGGCCTTGAATTCGGTGGTGATCCTCCTGCCTCAGCCTCCCAAGTGCTAGGATCACAGGCTTGCGCCGCCATGCCCAGTTTGTGACACACTTTTTACTTAAACATTCACTCATTTTTTTTTCATAAAATCTCCTGTGCTCACCACTGATCATTAGGAAATGCAGATCAAAACCACAATGAGAGATGGCTTTATCCCCACTCAGATGTTAGAACAAGGAAACCGGGAAGAAAAAAATAATTGTTGGTGAGAGGTGGAAAAGTGAATTGCGAGAGCATGTGTGATGGGAACGGAAAATAGTGCAGGCAATCTGGAATGCAGCTTGTCAGTTCCAACAGCCACAGAGATTAAAAAAGAATGGGAGGAGAAAGGAAAGGAAGCAGCCAAACATGGGCTCACAAAGGCTGGTAGCAGCATTAGTCACATTGGCCACAAGGGACATACAAGCCAACTGCCCATCAGGTGATGGATAAACAGAATGTACCATGTGCAGGCAGCAGAATATTATATAACCATTAAAAGGAACAAAGACCTGATTCATGTTACAACCTGGATGAGGCCTGGAAACGTGGTATGTGAATCAAGCCAGACACAGTGGGGCACTGATTATGAGTCCAATTCCATGAAATATCCAGCACAGGCAAATCCATACACACAGAAAGCAGACTGGGGCTTCAGGGATAGGACGCCTGCGCAACACTGTGAACTGATTCAGACCCACAGAGCTGTACACTTGAACATGGCCAGCGCTGGGCATAGGGATGTATGCCTGCAGTCACAGCTATTCTGGAGGCGGGAATGATTACTTGAACCCAAGAATTTTGGATAAGCCTGGGCAAACTAAGGAGATCCTATGGCAAGGAGGAAAACAAAGCTTATTCTATGTTATATGAATTTTTCTTTAAAAAAAAGAAAAACAATTCCACCTCCTGTGGGACTCGTGGCAGTGAAAGCAGCAGTAGAGAACCGGGACCGGTGGGGACTCACCTTTCTCACACAGGCTACCTCCATAGCTGGGGAGGCAGAGGCAGACAAAGCTATTGACCTCATCGATACAGGTGCCTCCGTTCTCACAGGGGCTGCAGACGCAGTCATCGATGTCTAGTGGGGACAGAGGGGACCAGTGAAAGGGCAGCCTCCCCTTGGCTCCAGCCCCCACAGGGAACTAGGAAGAAACAGAGTCATCCCTGACAGGAGCCTTGGGGAATGGTCCAATGCCTGTAGCCAGGGGTGGAGCCTTGCATAATTAACATAAATTAGCATTAACAAGCAACATGGTCATAGCTCTGAGTCAGGCAGGACAGGCAGGTTTTTCCTGACTCCATAATAATCCAAGCCCATTTCCCCTTCATTAAGCCTTGTGTAGATAGTGACTCAAGCATATAGGACACTGAACAAGTTGTATTCCTTCTCTGAGACTCAGTCTTTCTGCAAAGCAGTAACAATAATGGTGTCTTCTGAAGAGTAATTGTGGATGGGGATTTAGCTCAGTGGCATAAGCGCCTGCCTGGCATAGTGCAAGGTCCTGAGTTTGATCCCTGGCACAAAGAAAAAAAGTAACTGTGAGTGAAGAGCAATGAATGAACTCAAGACATTATGTCCTTGTGTTTAAGGTGATCATTCTAGAATCAGTAGTGTGATTATGAAGTCAAAGAGATGGTGTCTGCAGCTCAGAAAATTATGTCATTTATATTTGTTGTTTTAATTTCATAATTTGTAGTATTTCTTCTGTTAGGCTCTGAAGCAAACAGCAACAGTTGTGGCCATGATGGTACCTGTGTCTTGGCCCTGCCAGGGGAGGGCAGGACCCTCAGGGCCCAGGCTGGGAGGAGTCAGGGTCCTGTCTCTTCTCCAGCCCCACTTGGCAGAGACGAGAGCATTTTTTTGACATGAGTCCTGAGGAAGGGGCTACAGGGCAGAGACCCTAAGGGGCTGGAACTGAACAAGTCTGACCCCGGAGTACTTACCGATCTCACAGTTCTCCCCAGCAAAGCCCTGCTCGCAGCTACAGCCATACACAGTGCCATTGGTGTTACAGGTCCCGCCATGCAGGCACGGGTTGTTCTCGCAGGGGTCAGAGGGGACTGTGGGGAGGTGCAGCATGAGGCCCTCAGCCCCCCGGCCCCCCAGACCTCCCCCTCAGTCCACTCTCTCTGGAGTGAGCCCTGTGCAACATCCACAGTGTGGGCTTCCTCTGTCCTCAGATGCCCTCCTCCAAACCCTATGTGGCTTGATCCCTTCTGGACATGACCTACGTATCACTGCCCTCAGAATTTGGGGACACGGTTTGGGTGGGGTATGAACAGAATTGCAAAGAATAAAGGAGTTCCCTTCTCTCTCTTGGCTCGGCCTCTTTGGAGGTGACCTTAGCAGGTGATACAGCGAGGAGGTGAATTATCTCAGCAGAGTCCAGCTTGGCCACTTGCTAGAGGACCCTAGGCAGGTGGCTTCTCTGAACTGTAATTGCCTCATCTATAAAATGGAATGAAAAACAGCTTACATCTTTCCCCAGACCTGACCCCAAGGCGTGTCCAGATCTATCAACACTGGACTTTGGCAGGGCCCCTCATCCATCCAGGAGACACCCACAACTGAGGCACAGAAAAGGGCAAGGTTTTATCACACAGCAAACAGGACACAAGCCCAGGACAGCAACCAGGCCTCCAGGGCCCGGGCTTAAGGGCCTCTAGCTGACCCTGATTATGCAGAGTTTACTTCCATTTTGTCTTGGCCTGTGGCCTCATGGGAAATTCAGACTATGTCAAGCTGTCACTTTCCCCTTGGTGCCCAGGCCTCTGCCTCGCCCCTCGGGAGGCTGTTCCTCCCACAGCCGTCAGGGGGAGCCCACACAAGCCTGTGTCAGGTCCATCCTTACTCTGCCTAGACTTCTTTATGGCTCCTCAGTACCCAAAGGAGAAAAGCCAAAGTCCACACTGCAGTCATGGGGCCATATGCGATTTCCTCAGTATCTCCTTGCCCCACCTTCTCTTTTTTACCCCTTATTTACTCTTCTCCAGCCACAGTGGCCTCCATTTCTCTTACAGATCCATCATGGTCCTGCCCCAGGCCTTTTGCACCAGTTGTTGGAAAGCCATTCCCCCATCTCCTCAGGTCTCCACCCTCCCCTTCCCAGCCTTGGTCATATTTACAGACTCCTCCTCAGCCCTATTCTAAAGATTCTACCCATCTGCACCCCTCCGTGTGGTTTTCTGCTCTCTTCTGGTTTTTTTCTTTCTATTGTTTTTAATAGTTCTGAATTTAATTTTTATCTGTTGCAGCCCTGAGGATGCAACCCAGGGCTTTGCACATGCTAGGCAAGCGCTCACCACTGAACTACATCCCTAGCCTTTTTTAATTCTGTATTTTGAGTCAAGGTCTAACTAAAGTGCCCTGGCTGAGGTTAAACTTGTGATACTCCCGCCTCAGCCTCCCAGAGTTCTGGGATGACAGGTGTGCACCACCGTCTTTAGCTCCAATACAATATCTTTTTTTTTTTTGATACAGGGTCTCGCTATGCAGCTCAGGCTGGACTTGAGTTCACTTTGTAACCCAGGCTAGTCTCGAACTTGCAACAATCCTCCTGCCTCAGCCTCCAAGTGCTGGGATGACAGGCGTGAGCCACCACACACGGCACTATGTCCCTTACATCTAGGATTACTGTTTCCTCTCCCTCTCTCCCCTGGGCAGTGGAGTTCCATATGGCACCCATATACAGCCATTCATGCTTAAATTAATTAAAAGGAAATAAAAGGGAAGCATGCAGCTCCTCTGTGGCACCCAGCGCCCAGAGGGTGAGTACTGTCACTGGGGGGTCAGGGATGGGGGACAAGGTGAGCCTGAAACCCGCAGCCTGACCGGAGGGTGGGACAACGCTGGGCCCAGGCACGTGTGTGCACATGCGTGAGCCTGCAGGTGCCCCGTGCTGTGACACCTGCCCACAGGCTGGCAGTGACTCAGTCGCCTGTGGAAGCTGCATTTATTTTTGGCTTCATTAGCATTTTAGCTCAGGCAGAGAAGGGAAGGTGGCTGGGTGTCCCTGGTACTACCCGCCTCCTCCACGACATCGCTGGTCTGGAGCCCAGATGCCCATGCAGGTCCCCAGCCAGTGCAGGGCTCAGCCCTGTGCTCCTTCCTGGCCCTCGCGCTCTGGGCCACTGCGCATGCACATGCCAGCCGGCTCTGCGGTGCCCCCATGCAGGGACTCTTTCACACCCTTGAACTCAGCTCCACCTGTGGCCTTGGCGTCCCAGCCCCACAGCTGGGACTCAGACCCTGGCTTCGGACTGCCTGGATCCAAACTCTCGCCTCCTCTCCTGGTCAAACAGCACTACCGACACCCCCTGGCCTCCCTGTGCCTCAGTCTCCCCATCTGTGCAGTGAGAACTTGTCTCACAAGGACATGCTAAGGATTGCCAAGGTCATTTGAGCGCAGCGCTTGCACATAGCCAGCCACGCAGGTGACAGCGAATCATAGCAGCTTTTGATGCTCAGAGATGGCCCTACCCTGGGTCTGCCAGCCTCCTGGCATCGAGGGAAACAGGATCTGGCCCCAGACACAGCCCAGACACAGCACACAGCTGCCATCTCTCATCGAGACACTGCCTTCCAAAGACAAGCAGGTTAGCTCGGGGTGCACACATATCATTCCCAGTATCAGGGAGGCTGAGGCAGGAGGATCACAAGTCCAAGCCCAGGCTGGGCCATTTATCCAGATCCTGCCTCAAAATTAAAAAAAAAAAAGAGTTGGAGGGTGCAGCTCAGTGCAAAGGCCCATCCTCTCTGCTCTGGGGTTCCCCAGCTGCTACCTGGTCCACAAGGCCTGGCCACTGAGGCTGGAGCACAGGACTGAGACCTACCGTCCTCCACAGTGTCATTCTCAGGCGTCCCAGGCAGGGCCAGCTCCTCGCCGCTGGCCACCTCCTCCCAAAAGCCCTCCAGGCCCGGGCTTCCAGCCAGCACTTCCAGCTCAGGCTCCTCCGTGCCCAGGGGCATGGGTAGCAGAGTTCTAGGGGTGTCCCATGATGCTCCGGGCTCCCCCAAGGAAACCAGGGCAGCCTCGTCCACCCAGGATGTGGTGGGTGTCCAAGGGGGGAGAGCTGGCTTCCCCAGGGGGCTGCCGGGAGGTGGAGGGGCTGAGGAGTCGCATGTCCCCTTGGCCAGCAGCTGGCCCTCTGGCTGTGGGTGGGGTCGGGAGCTTGAAGAGGATGATTCAGATGTGGTCAGGACCACGACCTGGGTTGCCTGGTCCAGGGGTACAACAGCTGTCACCACGCTTGGGTCCACAGTCACCGTAGGGTACCAGGTGGGGCTCTGGGCTTCTCCAGCCACGTGGGACTCCAACGCCCAGACACTGCCAGCCTCCCTGGAGACCGGCGTGGCCATGGACTCCCTGAGACCCACGCTAGCTTCTTCATCTGCAGCTGCCCTCGGCTCCAAACTCGAGGTGATGCCAAGGTTCCCCAAAGGTGCTGATGAGAGGCTGACGTCCAGCCTTTCACTATACAGTGAGGGCCAGGTGCCCGGCACCACAGTGGCCTGCAGGCTGGAAGCAGGGTTTTCTGCTGTGGTGGGGACCCCAGAACCAGACCCCAAGATGCCACTGATGCCTGCATGCTCTGTAGGGACAGGGTCTTCTGCCATGTTCTCATCCACAGAAGCCCACCGGCTGGGACTGGGAGACTCAGCTGTGCTGAGTTCATGGGGGCTGGTCACCCCAATTCCTCCAAAGTCTGCTCCAGGGGGCATAGGATAGGTCCCAGTTTGGGTGTCCCTGGCTGCTTGTGAGGGGACCACAGGACTCCCTATCCCGTGATGGCTCAACATCACACCAGGAGTCTGCTTGCTCTGTACTGTTGGGCTCCCGGAGGGGGACAGGGAATGTACCCCACTCTCTGAGACTGGCAAGGGAGGGACAGAGGACAGAGCTTCAGTGGGGACAGGTGGAGAGGGTGGCAGGAGACTCATTTTGGGGGCTCGAAGCATAGCCACGATGGGGAAGTCAGGGGACGTGGCCATGGTTGATGGCTCCTGAGGGGCAGCATGGGGGCCCTCAGCATCACTGGGGGTTGAGACAGGGGACTCTGAGGGGGCCCCGGCTGGGTCAGGAGTGGCTGGCCACGTAGTGGGGGCCTCGGTGTCTTCCAGCCTCAGGCCAAGCGTCCCACTGGGCACCAGAGTGCTGGGTGGGATCTCCGTCGGGGGCCACAGCCAGGGCTCTGGGGGACCCCTGCGACCAGGGGGACCTGCAATGGCAGGGATACACTGATGTGACAATGTCAGTTAGGTAGCAGCAGCTGCTGAGCAGCTCTCTGGCCCATGGGCTGAGGCTGAGGTCAGGGAGCCAGCTGTGTCTTGGGGCTCCCTTCCCAGTCCTAAGCACAGCTATATCTGCTCCCCCACACCCAGACCCTCAAGAGGCCCCCCTACTCACCTGCATCAAGAACATCCACCTCATTGGTCAGAATGGCCCAGGGTCCCCTGCTCTGACTGCTCCCCAAGGCCTCTGTGATGGAGGGGGGCTCCACGTGGTTCCCAGCAGGGCCTGGGGACAGTGGCAGGGTGCCTTCTGGCCCAAGGGCATCGGGCTCCAGTTGCTGAAAGTGGCGGCCATTCAGCCCCCTCCTGCGCGGTGGGAGTCCTGGGGAGGCCACCTCCACATACATGGTTGCCCCTGTGCCTGTCCCTGTCGCCAGTGCTGTGCTGCTGAGGCTGGGGGCCAGCTGGGCTTCCTCAGTGGGGCGGTCAGGGGTGGCACCAGGGGTCTTCTCAGATGCCCACTCCTCTGCCTGGACAAGGGGCTCCTCCTCCCCACTGGACAGCAGAGGCTCCTGGGTGTCAGGGGCAGCCGAAAGCGACTGCCCTGGGCTAGACTCCGGTTCTTGGCCTGCAGGGCCCTCTGCTGAAGGGATCTCCGCCTCATCCCCGGAGGAGGGGGTCTCTGGGTCTCCAAGCTGTGGCGTGGGGTGATGAGCTAGGGACAGGGCGGAGGGACGGGGTCAGGCTGAGGAAAGAGTGGAGGTGCGGACAGGGTCCAGCTCTCGCGGGCCCAGGAGGGCCTGTGGAGACCCAGCCGCAGACCCGTGTCCCTGGGGACGAGGCACCCCACGGCCGCGATCCCCGCCAAAGGTCCTTCTCATCCATGCAGGGCTGGGCGGCTCTCGTTCCAAGAACTTGACCCTTGGGATTCCAAGGCTGCACCCGAGAAAGGCAGGTGTCATCCCAGATCCACCTAGCAGCCCTGTGGGCCCAGATAAGTGAGGCTAACCAAAGCCGGGGGTTTAGCTATGGTTGCGGCTCCGGGTGAGATCCGGGTTTAGGCTGTTGAGCCTCAGAGCCTCAGGAAAGGGACCCCGCAGTTAAATGCGACTCCCTGGCCAGCTACACCTCCTTAGGAGCCGGTCTACCCCCCCGGACAGGGTCCTAGGGAAAACGCTGCCCAGGGCGGTGGCCTTTTCCACAAGGGTTGTGGTTCCGTGTAAGACACGCGCCAGAAGGCGTGTGTTTCACGTGTGTACCCGGGGGCGGGACCTGCACAAAGCACATGTCCCGGGGCGTGGCCTCTGCCAAAGCGCCCAACCAGAGTGGGGCCCCACCCAGTGCGCGCGCGCGCACACACACACACACACACACACACACACACACACACGGGGCTTGGCCACAAATGGACACGCCCTGGGGCGTGGCCTGGCTTGGCCACACGCACCTCGGAAGCAGTAGGCGTCGAATCGCGAGGCGGGTGCCGGGAAGCCGGTACGGTTGGCGAAGCGGTACACGGTGCGCACTCCCGGGGCGGGGCCCCCGCAGCGCCGGCGCGGCGTCTGGATCGGGTACCGCACGCTGCCGTCGGCCAGCCAGCCCGGGTCGCACTGATCCAGACCCTCGTGCCAGGCCAGGTGCAGCTGTCCCACCGAGGCCAGCGTGGCTCCCTGGCGGTGGCACTGGGCACGCGCGCCCGCCAGGGTCAGGCGGCGGGCTGGACCCACGTAGAACACCTCGCCTGCGAAGAGGGTTAGGCAGGGATCAGGATGTCCCCAGAGCCGGAGGCCCTTTCCGGACAGCCCAATCTGGCTGGCGTGACCACCAGGACAACTGTGCTTGCAGCTGCACAGCATGGCATTAGCTGGTGGAGCAACACAAGCCCTGGGCAAATCACAACTCAGAGGGGAACAGAGGACAGGGTGGGCACAGGACCTCAGGAAGGGCCGTGCCCAGGTCTAGTTTGCAGCTCAGCTGGGGAACTTGGGGCCAGGTGTGGTGGTGCTCGCCTGTAATCCCAGCACTCCGGGAGGCTGAGGCAGGAAGGTCGCTGTAAATTCAAGGCCAGGGTGGGTTACATAGTGAATACAAGCCCAGCCTAGACTATGTGGCGAGACCCTGTCTGCAAACAAGAACCAAAAGGAACTTGGGGACATACGGGGTGGAGAGAGTGACAGAGACAGGGGAAGGTGGTGGCTTGGTCCCATTGGCCCCAGACTTACCCCCCAGCTCACGGGCAAAGCAGTACACATCGTAAAGCTCCTGGGGGTCCCGCCTCCCGTAGCTGCGCACCCCTGGAAGGCTGCTGCGGTCTCCATAGCAACCAGGCCTGGACTGGGTGATGGGGTACCTGGCGGTACAGGGGCCCCTCAGATGGGTGTTCCTGAAGCCCCCACAAACCTCTGTCCCCAGGACTCGTGCTCATCTCCCCACCCCGGGTGCCCCCTCACCGGACAGTGCGGTCAGAGAGCCAGCCCGCGTCACAGTTGTCAAAGCCGTCCTCGAAGGCAGCCTGCAGGTGCCTCGGGGCCGCAATGGTAGCAGAGCTCACCCTGCAGGCCTCCTGGGCCTCCGCGAAGGTCAGGGCATAGCGGTCCCGGGCGGCACGGTAGTGGAACACGACACCTGTGCAGGGGCAGTGGGGTGCAGGGGGAGCTATGCGGGCCAGACTCCTCCAGACAGATCCGGCTCCCAAGCACACACCTCCCTGCCCAACCGTGACAGACCTGCTGCTGTCCCAGCATTCAGAAGGCTGAGTCTCACTAAGTTGCCCAGGCCAGCCTTCAACTTGGGATTCTCCTGTCTCAGCCTCCCGAGTAGCTGGGTTTACAGGCCTGCACCACTACACTTCAAATTCTCATTTAGATGAAGGAAATGCCTAAACAGGACAATAGCACTTGGGAGGCTGAGGCAGGAGGATCATTGTAAATTTGAGGCCAACCTGGGCTACATAGTAAGTTCAAGGCCACTGTGAATTACACAGTAAGACTCTGTCTCAAAACAAACACAATTTGTATTGAGCACCTAGGATATGCCAGACCTTGTTCTAGAGTTTGCTTTAATCATTAAATTTTTTTCCCTCCTTTATGGTGGTACATACCTGTCATCCCAGCACTCAGGGCTGAGGCAAAAAAATCCCTGAGAGTAGGAGGCCAGCCTGGTAAACATAGGGAGTTCAAGTCCATCTTGAACTACATAGCAAGACTTTTCAAAAAAAATTTTTTTAACCTATCCTTAACCAGTTAGGAAAACAAAAACTACCCAGATATTTTAACAGAAAGAACTTAATAAAGGCATTGCTTAAACAGGCATCAGAGAACTGTTATTTATCTAATACATATTTTTAATTGACTTAACTTTTTAAAAATAGTCTCACTTTTAAAAAGCTTAAATAAATGTATTTTAAAATGGAATTTGTAAAAGCCAGGCATAGGGCGCACTCCTGTAATGCCAGCACTTGGGAGACTGAGGCATAAGGATCATTGCAAGTTCAAGACCAGCCTGGGCTACAATGTGAGCCTAAGGCCAGCCTGAACTGCATAGTGAGACACTGTCTCAAAAAGACAAAAAAAAAAAAAAAAAAAAAAAGGGAAATTTGTGTTTGTATTTGTATTAGCTATTTAATTCAATAGCTAATATTCTTTGATTTGTGTAAAATTAGGTAACCATGAGAGAAACTCAAAGCATGAAGGGACCTGGGGGTGCAGCTCAGGGGGAAGGGAAGGCCCTGGCTCCCATCCCTGCACATGCGTGCACACACACACACACACACACACAGACACACACCCCAGATCATAAAACCAGACTAGGGGCCCTGGGCCCTGGGCCGGGGATCCTGTGCCCACAGCTGGGGCCCCAGTTTAGAGGAAAGGTGCTAAGGACAGGATGGTTGCCATGGAGACCCCTTCCTGACTGGGGGCAGGGCTGTAGAAAGGAGCCTTCTTTTTTCTTTCCTTTTTTCTTTTTTGGTACCGGGGATTGAACTCATGACCTCATGCTTCCCAGGCAGGCACTTCAGCCACTCAGCTAAATCCCTGGCCCTCTTTCCTTCTAGCGGTACAGGGGTGGGGGTTTGACTGAACCCTGGGTCCTCACACTAAGTGACACCCAGCCCTTTTAAAATTTGTTGATGGTTGACTTTTTATGCTGCTGAGCTAGGGCCAGGGATTTAGCTCAATGGCATAAGCGCCTGCCTGGCAAGCATGAGGTTGTGAACTCAGTCCCTGGTACCAAAAAAAAAAAAAAATTGTTGATGGTGATTACTGTGTGTCTGTAGTGCATAAGGATCACAAGAATCTGGGGAGATGGCAAACATGCAGGATACCTAAAACTCTTTACTTACCCTCCCCTCCCTTCCCCCCACCCTGCCATCTCTTGGTCCCCTTTCCATTTGTAAGATTTCTCTCTGTTTTGTATTATCTATCCTTTCCTTCACTCTTTATTTACACTCTGACTTACTCTTATAAGATATGTGTCTGGTTTATTTCACTTAGCATCATGGTTGCTAGGTTATCTCCATTTTCCTACATGTGACTCAACTGCATCCTTCTTTAAGGCTGAGTAGTACTCCATTTGTGTAAATGCCACATTTTCTTTGTCCATTCATCTGTTGATGGACACATAGGCCACCTTTTCTGAAGTTTTAAATCTCTCTTTTTTTTTTTTGAGACAGGGTCTCACTATACAGTTCAGGCTGACTTTGAATTCACTACATAGCCCAGGCTGACCTCAAACTTGTGGCGCTCCTACTGCCTCTGTCCCAGAGTACAGGGCCACGAGGTGCACTGGGCAATCCTGGCTAGAGGGAATGATCTCTAAGGGATGCTCTGTGGAGGGCTCATTCCTTCCCCCTCCCAGCCATGGCCATCCCCGTCCCCCACTGACCCGTCACCTCCAGAGGCAACAGGTCCTGCTCATCCTCAATGCCCCTCACCACCTGGCAGCGGTACAGCCCAGAGTCGCTGGCCCGCAGTGGCCCCAGCAGCAGTGTGGCGTTGACCCGGTGTTGGGGGTAGGCGGGCAGTGACACACGTCCTTGCCAGCCTTTAGCCACCCGCACCACGTTGTCCTTGGCCACCAAGATGGACACGTCCTGTCGCTGGCCCGATGCAGTCCGCACCTTGGTCCACTTGACCCGGGCGCTGTCCCGGGCTGCCCCGGCTCGCGGCTGCAAGGTGAAGAGACAGGGCAGGGCCACCAGCTCTGCTAGCGCAGCCCGCATTGTCCCCAAACCCACTTTGTGCAGGTGCAGCCCCTTCTCAGAGGCAGCCACAGTGGCATCCAGTGTCCCTGAGTAGAGAAGACAGAGAGGCCCATCTCAGAGGTAGGCACCAACAGGGGCCACAGTGACCCTCCCACCTCATCCTCCCAGAGTGAGGCTGGTATTGAAGGCCTGCACCAGTACACCTGGCTAGGAATCAGATGATTTGCTGTGTGGCCCTAGGAATGTCACTTTCCTTCTCTGGGCCTGAGTGTCCTCAGGAGTTAAGTAACAGGCCACCATGGGAAGAGATGTATGCAGAACCCATTATGTATAACAGGCACTTCAGGGCTGGAGCCTTAGCTCAGCAGCACAAAGCTTGCCTGATGAGTGCAAAATCCTAAATTCAATTCCCAGTACCAGAAAAATAAAGAAACAACAACAAAAAAGCGAACAGTCACTTTACAGGAATCAGAGCATTCAAGGCCCACAACCATCTGCAGAGGAAGCAATGTCTGTCTTCTTTTGGGGGAACCAGGAAACTGAGGCTCAGAGAAGTACCTGTATTTGCCTACAGTCACTCAGAGGTGTTTCTCAAACTCCTGAGAATCCAGGAGAAGCACTTAGACCTGCACTTCCACTACCCCACCCATGGTAGGCATCATTAATCAATCTCCGCACTGTTCCCCTTTCTCTCTCTTTTTAGTTCATTTCAACAAAATGCTGAGAGGCAGGAGCCTCCAGCATCTGCTGGTAATGCCCAAAAATACTCTCTCAGGTATCTTGTTCTCGGCTGACTGTTGAAAGACCTTTTCATCTATTGTCATTTCATTCTGTACACTGAGGCAGAGTACCAGTGGGAGGAAGCTTTGGGATGAAAAATCCCCCAGTGTGGCTGCGGGGCACACAGTGCCCCCACCAACTCACCCTGGTCCCCAGCCACCACCAGCAGCATTGGCAGCATCAGGAGGCTCAAGGCCCAGACAGATGTGGCCCTCATCCTGCAGCTGGGAGACAGGCAGAGGGAAAGAAGATGAGTCACAGCAGCCTCCCGGGTTCCCAGGGCCTCAGGGCCGAAGCCCTCCACTCTGCAGTTCAGAAACTGGAGCTGAGTCACCAGTTGGACACTCGAGGTCTCAGAGAGACAGACAGACAGAAGACAGACAAAGACAGAGACTGACAGAGACAGGGGGAGACAGAGACAGAGATAGAGAGACAGGGACAGAGATAGAGAGATAGAGACAGAGAGAGGGAGACAGACAGGCAGACAGACAGAGACAAGGAGTGGGTGGGGAGAGACAGAAAAAAAAACACTAAGGCCACATTCGAACCCAGGGCCACCTGCATTCAAAACTCAGGCATTGAATCAGAATCAGACTCAGATCTGGCTGTCTGTGTCTGTCCCTTGCTGTGCCACCTTGAGCCATTAGCTCAACCTCTCTGGGCCTCCCTTCCTTGGTGGGTCTGACGGGGACAGCATGAGAGGCTCACGGGGGCAGCTACACCAATGCATGCATAAGATGCTTGGAACCGCCTGTTAGAAGAAGCAGGTTGCTAGCATTATTATCATGGAGCTTTAACAGTCACAACTGAAACCCCATGCTGGGAGTCAGCCTAGCCTGCCAGACCCCGGGGGGGGAGGGTGGCCCACAGAGGCAGCAGCCAGCCCCAGTCCTCCTGCCCCAGGGTTCCAGTCCAGGTGGCAGAGGGGCTGCCGAAACACCCTTTCATCTGGATTTGCTGACTGACATGATTCTCAGCTGCAATTCCAGGATTTGCTCATCACCAAGATTCTATTCTGGGTTTCTGGGATATCTGAGGAGCTGCCAAGTCCCTGCGGAGGAAAGGGTCTCACCACTGCCCCTCACACCCCGCTCTCCCTGCCCGCAGGCCTGGGTCCAGCCTACCCGGGGCTGTGGATTGAAGGCACAAGGTGGCCCGCACCAAGCGCGCCCTGTGGGCTCGGCCGCTGCCGAAGAAGGCACATCCTCTGCAGTCTCAAGGTGGTGCCCTCCCCAAAGCCTGCCCCCCTTGGGGACCCTCGCGGCCTCCCGGGGCTCAGGAGGAGGGCAAGGATTGGAAAGTGGGGTGCCACCTGCAAACCCGCCCTCACACCACGCCCCTATGCACCCAGCAGCCAGGCATGGGGCTGTGGCTAGAGTCTGAGAGGGAAGGATTGGGGGGCAGAGGCTGGGCCTCCCCGCGGGGAGGTGGGGCCGGCCCTGTCCGTGGTGCTGAACCTGGCGGCGGCCCAGGCCCAGCACTGGCTGCCTGGTCAGGCCCGGCCTCCTGTCCGTTCGCGGTGCCGCGGGGCTCAAAGAGGCAAAGGCTTGGCTTCGGGCTGCACAGCAGGGCGGAGGTGGAGGTCAGGCACGCCCAGCCCAGACGCCACAGTCCTCTCCTCGGAGTCCCAACAGGTGTGCAGCATCCGACAGCCGTACTGGCCTGGCAAGGCCAGAAAATTCCCAGATTCCCTCTGTCTCTCTGTCTCTCTCTGTCCCTGTGTCTCTCTGTCTCTGTCTCCCTCTCTCACACACACCCCCCAAGATTCAAGTGCCCGGATCCATCCAAATACCCTGGCCTCAAGCCCTGTCTCTACCCCTTACAGATCACTGAGCCCAGACAGGCTGGCGAGCACCGTGCCTCAGTTTACCCACCTGCACAAGGAGGGTCGCCCGACACGCACCTCACAAAGGTACCCTGAGAATGCAGTGAACTAAGATTTGTAAAGCCCCAGACATGCTAAATTTAAAAACAGCTCCTTTGTACACAAAGCCTTGTGTGCACACTAAAAATACACTGCGGTGGCCCAACATGGTGACAGCTTCAGGTGCGTGCTCCTCCTGCCTCCCAATTGCACCCTCACACGCCCACGCCCTTCTTAAAATACCTCTTCCCTAGAGCCAGAGGTGAGCATTTACACAGCTGTCTGGGGCCAGCCCCTCATGAATGATGCATGAGCCTCGTGCATATGCAAAAAGGGTCCTCCAGGGTGCTGGGGGAGGGGCGGACGGGCTCCACAGGCTGTGTGTGGACCCCGATCAGGGAGCGGGTCTCCAAGCACGTGTGTGCCTGTGACCGGGCATGTGTGCGGCAGGGTGCTGGGGTGTGTGGACACGGGTCGTGTGTGAGTGCCAGGAGGATGGCGGGGACCCAGTGTGATCTCTGAGTATGCAGATCCAAGCAGCCCTTGGCACAGGCCACGCACACGCATGTGTGCTTCTGGGCTGGGAGCCGGGTGTGTGTGTGAGCCTGGGTGTGGATGTGGACGTCCTTGAGGAGAAGGGAAGCCAGACCCCTGTGGGTACCTCAACCCAGCCCGCGGCAGGCTCCTCAACTTTGCAGGCAGGTCACATCCTACACCCCATCCACGCGCAGGTCCACACAGCCTGGCAGCCGCATGAAGACCACTGCTGCCACATACACTCACACACACGCACACACAGCAGCCACACACCCGGACACAGACCCAAGAGACAGCCTCGCAGGGACACTAACAAAGAGCGGTGTTGTGGGCATTGGCGAGGCATGGCATGTCCTCCACACAAAAGCTGGGACCCCGCAGTCTGCCTGCCCCAGCCCCAGGCGAATCCACCACTGCCAAGCCACCACCTCACACAGCCTAGCGTGGGACCGCATGGCCTCCATGACCCATGCGTGCACATGGTGTTTGCCACCTGGTGAAGCGGCCTCTTGGCACAAGTTTTCCAACAAAGACACGGAGTGCAGTGACGCTGGATTCCCGGAGACCCAGCTGCCTGGGCACCTGCCCTTGCCTCCTGCAGACACACAAAGCCCCACTTCCTGGGGCCTGAGACCCTCTCCTTGGGAACGGCCAGGAACCACTGAGGCTGCTGGGATCCGGGGTGCCACGGTGCACCCAGGCTCCTTGCCCTGTCCCATGTCCCCCCTGCCACCCCATTCCCATGTCCCCTGCTGGGACCGCTGCCAACTCTCCTCAGCCGGGCCATTTCCCATTGATGGCGCTGAAAGGAACAAAGCCCGCGTGCAGGAGTGGGGTCCCTCCCATCCAGACCGAGCCTGGGGTCCCAGCACCCTACTTCCAGCACCTGTGTCTGCAAGCCCCACCGGGCCTCCACATGCATCTCTCCATGCAGACGGAATGGAGGTGAGGCCGGGGTCTGGGTCGCGCTGGGAGGGTGGGGGGCTGTCTTGGGGCTGGCGTCCCTCCCAGATTCTGAGGACCTCTAACTAGAAGCTCGTAGGACTCCCGCCAACATTTTCCTGGGACACCTAGCATAGCGTAGCCCCATGGGAGAAGGCAGAGCACCCCAACCCCAGATCTGAGGGGAACATGGGGCACCCCTTGGGATGGGTCCCCCAGAACCTCCTCCTCCTGAGCAAGGACGTGGTGACAAGACTTAGTCCTGAAGGACTGGGACCCGCCAGCTCCCCTTCTCTGAGGTCACCACTCTCAGGGCAGCACCACTTCCACCAGGCTCAGGATGATCTGGGGGGGCCCTCTCCCCACTGCAGCCCAGCTCGGAACCCTCTCTCACCTGCAAATTGGGAATCCCCACTTAAAATCCCGACATGCCTCAGCTCAGACACACGGGTTCTCTGCTCCAGAGTCCCCCCCACTCATCCCTGGGTGTCCTCCTCTTCTCCCCAAACTAGGGGTGCCCCTCCCCTAGCCCTGCTTCCCCGTGTCTCCTCCCTAATCCTGGGACCCGCCGCCGGCTTCGACCTCTCCCCGCTGTGAAGGTGTCTCCCCCACAAGTGCGTCTCCCCGCGACATTCCCACGCCCCCTCCCTATCTGCGCTCCCTCCCCAAGCAGGGTTCCCCTCCCCCACACCCCTCCCCATCCTGGGGGGCTTCGCCCTCAGCCCTCATCCCAGGCCCCCTCCCCAAACCCAGAGCCTGTGTGTGACCCTGAGATCGCCTCCCCGAGCGCGGCCCCCACCCACACGGAGCCCCCCACACCTGGGTCCTAGCTCGGGCGCATCCCGGGCGGCGCCGCACAAAGGACGTGGCCGATGCTCTGCGCCGCTCCTGCCTGCGCCCCGCGCTCAGTTCGCCCGGCGCCGCCTTGCGCTTATAAAGGGCCCGCGGGCCGCTCTGCGCATGCGCCCCTCCGGCGCGCTCGCCGCGCGAGGGAGGGGCTCCCCGCCCGGACCCCACCGAACGCCTCCCACTCGGGCGCCGCTCCTTCCCCAGCTTCCTCTTGCTCTTTGCCCTGGGCACCCCATTAAACGTCCCAGAGCGCGGCCTGCGAGGGCACCTGTCCCATTTTACAGGTGGGGAAACTGAGGCCGCAGAGGCAAAGTTGCTTCCCAAGGTCACGCAGAAGAGAGGGAAGAGTTGGGATTTGAACCCGGGTCCGACGGACTCTCCAAGGCTCAAGCTTTAGAAGCAGCGGTGGCCACGACTGTTCTGTTACAGAGGAAGCTGAGGCTCCGAAAGGACAGAAAGGCTCCTCAGTCACACAGCAAGGTCAGAGTGGGGGTGGGGGTGGGTGGCGTCCAGATGACTTCATTCATTATTCATCCATCATTCATTCATCCATTCATCATTCATTCATTCTACCATCATTCATTCATTCATTCATTCCTCACGGTATCTTCAAAACGCCCTGTGGACTGGGTGCTGGGGTCAGCACAGGGCTAGTTTTGCTTGGTGGGGGCGTGCGTGTCAAATGACCAAGACCCACTTTTTGTGGTGATCGTTATTGCCACTGCGAATCAGCCCCAGGGGTGCCGCACCCCCAGCTCCATCTCTTTAGTATTTATTTTGAGACAGGGTCTTGCTACATCATCCAGGCTGAACTGAAATCTGTGATCCTACTGGCTCAGCCTCCCAAAAAGCTGGGATGAAAGTCCAGCACCACCTTGACCCACAAGCCTGGGTGTAGTGGTGCAAGCCTATTGTCCCAGCACTCAGGAGACTGAGGCAGGAGGAGGCTGCGAGTTCCAGGCCAGCCTAGGCTACATAGTGAGTCCAAGGCCAGCGAAAGGAAGCAGATGGAAGGCTGCTGGGGATGGGGTGGAGCTGGGGAGGGACAGCTCTTGGGCCCCGGGCTTCCTTTAGGGGTAAAGGTACTGCGCTGAACAGGACAGAGATGGGGGCTGCACAGTGATGCTAGTGTACTCGATCCCCCTGAAGTGCACACTTTAAAATGGTAAGCTTGGGGCCATGGGCAGAGCTGGTGAGACTGTGGTCAGCATTTGCTACCCCCACCCCTCAGCACCAACAAGAAAAACAAAACCATTCCCTTTGAGCCTCTGAGGAGGGTCTCAGTTGGGTGGTAAGGAAGGCACACAGATAGGGCGGGAGAGGCAAGGAAGGCACACAGATAGGGCGGGAGAGGCGGGACAGTTTCCCCCAGGTGATCAGGGAGGGGAGGCTTGTGCTTGTGATCCCAGCTACAACGAACGCGGAGGCAGGAGGATCACAAGTTTGAGCCTTGGCTGGCCAAGTTAGAGACTCAGTGAGGCCCTGTTTCCAAATCGAATAAAGGGGTGGGGATCTCAGGGGCAGAGTGCTTGTCAAGCAAGGACAAGGTCCTGAGTTCCAACCCCAGCGCTCAGGAGGCTGAGGCATGACCGTGGGCCAGGCCAGCCAGCTCCGCAGTGAGACTCCAGAAAGGAGAGGGAGGGACCGAGCAGGCGCCGTGGGAGGAGCCCATGAGAGCCAGCCACCGTGGGGACCCACGCAGACTGCCCATGCAGTCATGGCCATGACCAGTGTGAGTGTCTGGAGGTGACAGCTGTGTTACCGGTCCGTGCTGGAGGCGGAGGAGGTGGGGGCTAAGCGTGCGTCTGTGATGCGCATGCGTGGGAACCCAGCCGGCCACTGGGCGGGGGGGGGGGTCACACCTCCCTCTCTATTCCGGATGCACCTTCGTGTCTTCGTGTGCCTCCGTTTTCCCCACTGAGACGGTGGGCACCATTACTACTCCCGGCGTCACCAGTCACTAGGAGAACAGGAAGTAAACCCTCACGTGGGCACGGCTATGGCACTGACGGCTGCTTTAGAGGTTGCCGGGTAAACTGAGGCTGGAGTGATGGGATCACCTGCCTGCCCGAGGGTTGCAGCTGGGCTGGGGACCAGGTGGGAGCTAAGGTCTATGGCTGCAAAGCTGCAGGAGACCCCCATCCTCTCCCACACTCTCCCTCCTATCCCTGCCCCCAGAACTCAGGCCCATGCCAAGGCTAGGCTGGGAGGGGCTGGCCTGGGGCCCAGGATGGCCGTTGCTGGGGCCTTGAATATGGCAACCTTGCCTGGGAATCTGTGGGGCTCAAAGAGCTATTTATAGGCCTGCCCTGGGACTGGGCCACCCCCATCCCTGGTGCCTTCTCTGTGTCCTGCACTGGGGCCCAAGCCAGGGGATGCTGCCAGGGGTTGGGGTAGAGGAGGGGCAAAGAGAGCCAGACCCTCCTGGGGAGCAGGGCCAGAGCAAATGGTGTCCCTCAAAGTGCCTCAGAACCCACCAAGGAAAGCCAGGCATGGTTGCGCACACCTGTCATCCCAGCACTTGGGAGGCTAAAACAGGAGAATCATTTGCAAGTTCAAGACTAGCCTGGAGTATAAAGTGAGCTCAAGGACAGCCTGGACTGCATAGCAAGACACTGTCTCAAAAAGAAAAAAAGAAAGAAAGAACCCACCCAAGGTGACACACAGAGGCATCACACTCCCAGCCACCAGCTGCCATGGTGAGTCACGTCACTATGACCTCACGCACATGCAGCTGTGCTCAGCAGTAAGCGACCAGCTCCTCTGAGCACTGTTCTGTTGGGCACATGGGAGTCATATATGCCACCTGACACATGCGAGTCACAGCTGTGAGCCTAGCTGTACCTGGATTCCCTCGCACTTAGCCCACACGCACCTGGTGCTGTCCACACCCACGGGCATGCCTACGGGCCATGTGTCACCAGCATCCTGACACCTCACACAGCCCTCCCAGGCACCGTCCCAAAGTGGCCCATGCCCTGCCTCCCCAGCTCACTCAGTCACCTGCTGGCCTGGGCAGGACACACCCAGAAGACCCTCCAGGCCCAACCTGGGTCAGGCTCCACTTCCCTTCCCAGGGGATATATCAAGGCACAGGCAGAGGCCCTCCCTCCCCCTGGGCTGCTCCAGGACACTGGGCTCACGGACAGTGGGCACCCTATCCTCAGAGGTCGGGACTGCTGACGTGGAAACTGTCCTTGCACCACCAGACTTGCTGTGTGACTTCCAGAAATCTCCGACTGTCTCTGCACCTTCACTGTCTCCCCTGAAACAGGCAGAACTCAGACCAGAAAAGGGTTGAGGGGACTCAGAGTGACACTGGGGTTTGCATGCTGGTGTCCCCAGGGGAGCTCAATGAAATGATTTTTTTTTTTCTTTTTGAAACAGGGTCTCACTATATAGCCCACTTTGCAGGGATCCTCCTACCTTAGCCTTCCCAGTGCCGGGATGACAGGTGTGCACTGCCATGACCACTTCAGGCAAATGATTTGGCTTCTTGGTGACTCAGTCTCCCTAAAGGACCAGGGAGCTGCTCCTGGGCCATCCAGAGCTTTCCCCGGCCTCCTCTGGAGGCGGAGGAGGGGCAGGGCGCCACCTCTCTCCTCCCTCTGGCATATGAATGAATGAATGGGCCACTCTTGGCTGCCTCGTGGGAGCCAGGCCCTGCTAATTCCCTGGAGAAACAGGGTCCCTTTCATTCCCAGGCGCCAGTGGGCCGAGGAGGTGGGAAGAAGCGGCCTTTTCCCAGTGGGCCAGGTGGCCTCTGGCCAGGGACAGGGTGCCGTGAGGCCCCCTGAGGTGTGCATTCCCTGGCTGTCGACTCAGCCAAGTCTCTGTATCCTCAGGTACCCAACTTGCGGGGGGGGGGGGTGCCAAGGGCCAGGATTAGTGAGCTGGAGGCCAGGCACTGTGGGGCCCTATAGAGCACAAGAGACCTCTGTGCCCTTCCCTCCCAGGCAGGAAGGGGAAGGGGAGTTTCGGATGCACTAGCTTCCAGCTGGGGCCATTGGCTTCCTCACTTGAGAACAGGAGTGGGGAGTCTCCCTGCTGTTCAGGCCTGCTCCCAGGACCAGTCTGGATGGCACCGGAGCCCTGGCAGGCAGGGGCCAACACGGCAGCCCTTCTGCTGGTGACCCAGTTTCCCTGCCAGCCTATCTGGGGTGGGCTTGTGGAGGCACTGGGGGACACCTGGGGGGGACACTGCTGAGCCCTTGGAGCAAGGGGGCGGTGCCAAACCATTCAGCTAAAGCCAAGACCAAGTGTCTCCTGCCAGCTCCTGCCAGTGGTGACTGTGGCTTGGAAGCCCCAGTAGGACATGGCCTTTGCATGTACCACCCCCTGCCTGGAACACACTCTCCACCCTCAAGCCTTTCCCCCAGGCAGGGACCCTGTTCCCCACAACTGCCCCATGACCCTGGTCCAGACTGAGGATCCCCTAAGATGAGGCCTCTCATATCCTAGTATCGACCAGCATAGGGCTGGGCATAAGTGTTTAGGAGGGTATTTGAGGATTTGAGGTTTAGCAAACTCCTGTTCATCCTTCAAAACCCACTTCACATAGTCTTTCCCTAATGTCCCAGCCAGCATTTACTGGGAAGACAGATATGAGGGCCAAGCCTCCGGGGTTCCAGCCAGGGGTTAATGAGGACTCATGGTCCAACATCCTGGCCTCTTCCCCAACCCTTTCTTTGGTCTCTCTGAGGCAGTCAGATGCAGGGTTCCGGTTGGGTTAGCAGCAAGGAAAGGGAGTCACCAGTGTCCCCCAGAAATAACAGGAAGTCTGTGGGACTTCGAACCCAACGCATTATAACCCCGAGCTCCAAGGTACAGTGCCTGGCGACGGGCAACTTGCATTCACACAGCTCCTAGATGCCAATCACAGGACGCGGGCCCTTTAAGGAGCAGCCGCGAAGGGACTGGGCCCACGCAATCCCCGCCCCTAGGCGGAGCCCGGTCGTATTGCGCATGCGCCCTCCCACGCAATTCCGGGTCCCGGTATTCTGCTCTTGACGTTCTCCGTGGAGAAACGGAGTCTCGGGTCGGAAGCGTCGGCACACGTGCGCGGGGACCTTGTTTCCCTTTCTACATCTGCTGTGCAAAGTGTGTTTCTCCCCTGGGCGCTTCCGGCCACTCCGAATTTTGCAGCCAGGCGTGATCAGGCCACGCGAGGGCGGGGCGACTCTTGGAGTCCTTGGTTCCCAGTGGCGGCTTGCGGGCCTGGGCCGTAGAGGCGGGAAGGAACCCTGGCCTGGTTAGATCTGCACTCTGGGAACCGAGATGACCCACTCTTTGGTTTGCCCCGAGACCGTGAGCAGGTGGGTGGGCGCGAGGCGGGGCGGCCTGCAGCTCTGGGTGCGGGGCCGAGGCGGGTGGGGAGGGGCCGAGTTCAGAGTCTCCGCGCCTCATCCCGGTCCCGGTGCCCTCAGGGTAAGCTCGGTGCTGAACCGCAACACCCGGCACTTCGGGAAGAAACATCTGTTTGACCAAGAAGAGGAGACGTGCTGGAACTCCGACCAGGTGAGCTACTTTCGGGACCCCCCCACGGGGGCGGGGCAGATGCTGGGGTTTGGGAACCCTGGGGAGCCACGGCCTGCCTGAGCACCGCGGGGCGGAGGACCATGTGCCCAGCAGGCAGGGACTGGGCGTGATCGAGTGATCCTGGGCTTCAGTGTCCCTGTCTGCCTCCAGGGCCCCTCCCAGTGGGTGGCGCTCGAGTTTCCCCAGCGAGTCCGTGTGTCTCAGCTGCAAATCCAGTTCCAGGGGGGCTTCTCCAGCCATCGGGGACGCCTGGAAGGTACCGGGAGGCCCTGGGAGCTGGGGGCCCGGGAGGGGGTCTGCTTGGTGCACTATGGACCCCTTTTCTGCTGCAGGTTCCCAGCGGGGTGAGGCACTTGGAAAGATTGTAGACTTCTACCCTAAAGATGACAACTCCCTCCAGATATCCTGCTCTGGCTGTGGGGCAAGGTGGGCCGTCCAGGCCTCTAAAAGCTTTGGTTTTGTTTGAGACAAAGTCTCGATGTGTGGCCCAGACTGGCCTCAAACTCTTGGCGATCCTCCTGCTTCAGCCTCCCTAGTGCTGGGATGACAGGTATGCGCCATGCCCAGCTAAAGCCCTCTAAAAGCTTTAGGACTTGGGCCCTATTGGGAACCTGGGAAATGTCCTTGAACAACTGATCTCTAGCCCTTCATCTAGAAAATAGTGCCAGTGCTGACCAGTGTGCCTGGGTCACCCAGCACACTGGTTGTGTCCAACTGGGACTGAAGCCTGGGTCTGGTACAGGTAAGGATACAGAGCCTCTGTTTGCCTTGACTGCCACGCTCACACCTTCCCTGTGCCCCCTGCCGAGGTGGACCAGCTGAAGGTGACGTTTGAGGATACCACGGATTTCTTTGGCCGCGTGGTCATCTATCACCTGCGGGTCCTAGGGGAGAAGACAGCATGAGGCCTGACTGGCCACCTCTTCCAGAGAGCCTGAAGGAAGCACATGAGTTCAGTGTGAGCCTTTATTGGTTCCTCCAGGAGGCTGCCTTCCCCTCCTGTCCAGGAGCTGCCTTGGAAGCCAGGTCTGGGTCCCCCAGCGCTGGGCCAACTGTTCTGTTCCCTGAGTGTATGAATCCCAGTAGGCGCCTTTACTCTGGGCCTGCAGGCCCCAGGCTGCTCTGGAAGAGTTTCAGGATATGGTTCTCCATCACCTGTTGCACTGGGGCAGGGAAAAGCCGGCCTTGAGTGGGACCAGTCCAGCCTGAGTCACACCCTCCCACCAGGAGACAGAGGGACCCACTCTAGACCGAGGGTCCACACCCCTCCCACAGCAAAGCTGCCTCCATCCCACTGACCTCACCTTCTGGAAGTTTGCACAAATGCTGTTTTGGTTTTTTTGTTTTGTTTTATGCAGTCCAGACTGGCCTTGAACTCACTATGTAGCCCAGGCTGGCCTCAAACTCACAGTGATCCTCCTGCCTCAACCTCCTGAGTGCTGGGATAACAGGCATGAGCCACCACACTGGGCTGAAAATAGTTGTTTTAAAGCAAAGATGTCCCTTATGTTTTGTGTTTTCCACCAAGGCACGTCCGTCTTTCCCATCTTGGACTTTCCAGTGCCCACAGCCATGAAAATAAACCTCTTCTTTGGGTGCCCTTGTGTAACAACAGAGATGGACAAGGACACAGGGCCATGCTTGGGCCACCTGCGGCTCTCAGTGCCCAGCCAAACACAGTGGAGCCAACTGCTCACTGCCAGCTGGACAGTGAGGTGGGGCAGTGCTGTGTCTGTATCCCCTTTGGTCCCCCTCTCATGGTGCCCATGGCCACTCACCTTTCCGGTATCCCAGAGCCACGGCCAGGTCCATCGGAGTGTAGCCAGAGTCAGCCTCCGTGGTGAGATCAGCACCTCGGGCTGCGAGGCAGAGCAGGTGCTGGGGTGGGGCTGGGAGGCTCGGCAGTGCTCAGAGGGGGAGCCTCTCATATCTGACCACAGGCTTCCTGAAGCCCCCAAGCAGTGAGCCACCAGCCAGGTCTAGAACTCCAGGCTCCTCCAGGGTGAGCTGGAGATCTGGGGTCCCTACTCACCCAGCAAGGCCTCCACACACTTCACATGGTTCCCACGCACGGCGTACAGCAGTGGGGTCCCTCCGTTCTGTGGGGTGGGAGCAGGGGAAACCACACTCACTCCTGTTCTCACAGTGCTTGGTCTCTGGCTTCCAATTGAATGTGGCTCTTTCCCTGCCTGTCACCAGGCCCATCTTTCCCCTTGGATCTTAGCATAGATGCCTCATCCTCCAGGACGCCCTCCCTGTCCTCCCTTGGCTTCCTCTGTACTCTCACAGCTGTCAGTGAACCTGCCATCATAGTACTATTCACGGTTTCTCTGTCGCCTGACTGGGAGCTCTACCATGTCTGACTTTTCTCCCAGCACCCCGAGCAGATGCCTCAGCAGTGTCTAAGGGTGGTCATGGAGGCCTGGAGGCTATGAGGGGTCTGGGGCAGGGGGCACCTCTGTCTCACCCAGTCGTAGATGTTGATGTCCACATCACGTTCCAGCAACAGCCCCACGATGTCTGTGTAGCCGCCCATGCTGGCCAGAGACAGGGCGCTCTCCCGCTCCTTGGCGAGGACATGGGGGTCAGCACCCTGGGGGCAGAGTGAGTGGTGATGACTAGGACCCCCTGGGATGCTGGAGGTCTCAGATTAGCAACAGGCAGGAACCATGCTCCCATGCCCAGGTTCCCAGAGGACGCACCCAGTCCAGGAGGAAGCGGACCGTCTCAATCTCTCCGAAGGCCGAGGCCCAGATGAGTGGGGTGAAGCCACGCTCATCAGGCTTGTTGACAAGGTTGTCACCTGGCAGGCAGAGGCATTACTGGGCTGCAGCCCTGCCCGCTGTCCCCAGGGTCACCGGAGCATGGGACTAGGCAGGGCCAGGGGTCAGATGGGGAACACAGGTGGTGGCTGCAAGGTGGCACCCCCACATCCCATCAGCACCCCCCACATACACATGCATGCACCAGGGTACATGCGCTCACCTTTCCGCAAGTGCTCCTTGAGCTGGCTGAGCTCCCCCTGGGCTGCAAGCTGGTGGATGGACAGTGCTATGGACAGAAGGACAGGGATTTGACCCATCCCATTGCTTTCCCGTGCCTCAGTTTACCCTGTCCCAAACTGCTCCCCTCGGCCCCTCCCATCCAGCTACTCACAGTCCAAGGTGGCGGGCAGGGCTGAGACCTCGTTGCCCCGCTGCCGGTTGGTGAGGGTCGTGGAGTGCTTCAGTGAGCTGCCTATGGGAGGTAGGTGTGCCTCAGTTTCCCCTTGAGATGTCACAGGGGCTACCTGACCCTGGAAGCTCCATCAGTCACTCATGCCACCCTGGGGACATCCACGCTCATCTTTGCTCCCTGTGCCTGGAGACATGACCAAGGTTCTACACACTAGAATCAGGCTCTAGAGCTGCGCACCTGCCATCTCAGTGCCCGAGGAGGCTGTGGCAGGAAGACAAAGTTTGAGCCCAGCCTGGGCAACTTAGTAGCTTGGGGAAACCCTGTCTCGAAAACAAAAAAGGGCTCAGGATGTAGTTCAGTCCAAAGGCCCTGGGGTCAATCCCTAGCACCACAGAATTAAAAAAATGAGGACAAGGCCTCAAGGTGAAATACGTGTCTTGAAGAAATAAGATGCAGGAAGAAAGGACAAGACAAGGCCATCAGGGTGGTGGCTCTGAAGGGTCAGGAACTCAGAGTCTGAAGAGACTAGCACTGGGGAGGGTATGCAAAAACATTCTGGAAGGGAATGGCAGGCACAGTGTCCACAGTGAGACTGATTGCACATGTGAGGACTACAGTCAAAGAGAAACCCTCCTTTCTCCATATGGTAAACACCATTTTTTGTTTTTTGAGACAGTGTCCCACTGCATACATAGCCCAGGCTGGCCTTGAACTCATGGGGATCTTCCTGCATGTGCCCTTGGGGTGCTGGAATTACATAGTTTTTAAATTTGGAGACAGGGTCACACTAAATTGCCCATGATGGCCTCAAACTTGCAATCCTCCTGTCTCAGCCTCCTGGGTAGTTGGGATTACCAGAGCATGCAAGATGCTCAGGTTTTTTAATTTAAATTCTGAGACAGAATCTCACTAAGTTGCTCACACTGGCCTCAAATTTGTGATCCTCCTGCCTCAGCTTCCCTCTCAGCTGAGATTACAGGAGTGTGCCTGGCTCTGAAGAGTTTCTGGCAGTGAGTACTGTGGTGTCCCTGGCTACCAGGATGTAGAAGGAACTGGATGAGGACACACCCTGCTGCCCCAGAACAGAGAGGGACTGCCACTAATGAGCCATTCCTCGCAGGTAACCAGCCTCCCACAGTGATGGATTTTTCCACACTGGACATATCTGCAGTGTGGTCCACCCACACAATGGAGTATTAGTCAAGGAAAGAGACAAAGCACTGACATATACAGTGTGTAGGAACCTGGAGAACATGACACCAAGTGAGAATTCAGAGACAAAAGGCCAAGGGTGTACAATTCCACTGGTACACAGTAATCACAACCAGAAGTCCACAGGGACAGGAGGCAGATAAGTGCTTGTCGGGGGCTAACAGGCTGTCAGGGTTTCCCACTGAGGTGATGTAAAGTCCTGGAACTAGATAGAGGTGACAGTCACACAAATTGGTGAATGTACCAAATACCACCGAACTGTATTGCAATTCTGGTTCCATGGTAAATCTTTTTTTTTTTTTTTTGTCTTTTTGAGACAGGGTCTTGTTCTGTGGTTCAGGCTGGCTTTAGGCTCATTTTGTAGCCCAGGCTGGTCTCAAACTTGCAACGATTCCCCTGCCTTGCAATGATCCTCCAGAGTGCTGGAATTACAGGAGTGTGCCACCACGCCTGTCTCCATGATAAATCTTATGTCACAATAAAAAGAAGTATACAAAAGCATGCTGTGTGTGGTGGCGCACACCTGTCATTCAAACACTCAGGAGACTGAGGCAGGAGGGTTGCCCGAGCGAGGCCAGCCTGGGCCACATAGTGAGAACTTGTCTCAAAAAAAAATTGTAAACAAACAATCCCTCGAGGGTAGAGGAAGGACATGCCCTAAGTCAGGGTTAGAAAACAGGTTTCCTTAGGGCAGATCTTACCCTGCAGGGCGGAGGCGCCAGCGTCTGCCTTAGGGTTCCCAGGCTCTGGTGTGCAGGGGAAGAAATTGAGAACCACCGTGTCTGAACCGTCAGGGGCTTCACCGAAGGGGTCCTCGGGGTCCCTGAGTTCTGGGGCAGGGGGCGGCTGGGTCGGGACCTCCTCCGTAGGCCAGGTGGGCTCCATGGGGGCTGCAGACGCGGCAGGGGATGTGGGGAGAGATTAACACCGTTCTTATAGAGCAGGCACCAGCTCCGTCCCCAGCTTTAAACGTCGAGGGTGGGTAAACTGAGGGTCAGACTCATAGTCAGTGTTAAAACCAGGCCAACCATCTCTTGTCACCAACCATCAAGGCATCTGCAACACGACTTCAAAGCCCAGTCTGTGGGCCGCTGTCTGAGTTCGAATCCTTCCATGGACCGGGAGGCTTGGGGCTGTGATTAACCTTACCCACCTCGGTGTCCCTCAACAAAACGAGGAAATGAAGCCTAAAGTAAATCGCGTCAAAGCCCCACAGCAGGGGTTCCTATGGGGGCAGCGAGTGATAAATGTTCCCTGTGGTTATTTGAGGGGGGGGTCCCCCCAAAATGAGTGAGATCGCAACAAAAGGTGCGATTGGTTCCAGTCCCACCCGAGCCTCCTCAACCGATCCAAGAGGTCCACTCACCTCCCACGAGCCTCCTCTGTCACCCTGCGGTGCAAGCCCAGGTCTCCCAAAACTTGGGGGCCCAATTCACAAACTTTTCTCCTCCAATGGATATAGCGGGAATCAGACTATAGACTCGACCCTCAGGACTCCGGCTTTTTCGGCCGGGACAGAGAGCAACTTGATACGCAACCGCTACCCCCACCCCAGCGATCCCCCACTGCGCCTGCGCACCCCCGCCCCCCAAAATTAGGAAAGGATTCAAGCAGCTGCAGCTACTTCTGGCCCTTTAAGGCATGGGGAAGGGCGGAGCTTCCGTTGGGGGCTAATTAGTGCAGCTGCGCCTGCGCGTTACTTCCTCTCTACCGGGGGTAGTGATGGGAGAGGGAGAGTCCCAGCGCGCTCTGAGGGCTCCACTGCGCCTGTGCGCCCTCAACCGCAGCTCCGCCCCCAGATTGTTCCAGCGGGAACCAATCGGCTTCGACTATGGGCAGGTGGGCGGAGATTTCCCCAGGCGGAGGGCGGAGGAAAGGCGAGAATTTTAAGGGACGACATAGGCGTGAATGCCTCGCTCCACAATATTCCGTCTGTGCTCCTAGCGGCTTATAAGCTTGTGCAGGGACGCACTGGCCGCAGCGGGGCGAAAGAGAGCGCTCAGGGTCTCCGGGGATGTAGCTCAGCAGCGCAGGGCCTGTCTGGCAAGCGCGAGGTCCTCAGCTCGATTCCTCATACAAAAAAAAAAAAAAGTAAAGAGAGCGTGTGTAGGGCCCAAAGTGGGCAGTGATGGAGTCTCCACTAACTGGTCTGCGCTGGGAAAAGAAGGAGGGAACATGTCCCTGCCCCTCTCCTGCCTAGCCTCCCTCTCTGAGCCGCAGAGGTCTCTGCCAGCTCCTCAGCTCCAGCCTGCCAGATTTACCTGCTTTCGGTCCGTCCTCACTTCCCGCCCCTCCCCTGTCCCGGGGGTAGGAGGAACGGGGCGGACAGGTCTATTGGCTCCGGAACTGGAGCCGTGCGGGATCGGGTTTCCGCAGGGAAGGCTTAGGCCCGGGGCCTAGCCTGGAGACTTCCGGTTTCTCCTTAGTTTCCCGGCCGCAGTAGCCATGGAGGAACCCGAGATGCAGCTCAAGGGGAAGAAAGGTAGCGCGGGCCGGGCCGGGCCGGGTGGCGGGGCCAGGAGGGAGCGTGGGGGGGACAACGTTGGAGTCCTAGCCTGCCGCCGCGTACCTCTGAAACCCTTCGTGCCTCCGAGCTTCGATGTGGCATCATCAGGTGGAGAGGACGGTGTTTCCAGTGGGCTGGGGCGAGCGTTTCTCTAGTTTGCGAGCGCGCGTGTACGGCGCGGACTGTGGGGACCGTGCAGACCTGGAGCACCGGCATCGCGTGTCCCAGCTGTTACGGCGCTGCTCCCCGCCCGCCGTCCCCCGCTGCCCTTCCCGTTTGTAAAAGATGACTCCCTGTTTTATTTTGTTTTGTAAGTTATTGATACGTTGGTTTCGCGTATGAGAAGTTCGTGTATGAGAAGATAGTTAAACTCATGTGTCTTGATTTATTTCACTCTTAACATTACGGATCCAGAGTGCATCCACTTTCATAAAAGTGACTCAAGTGTGTCTCTTATGGCTGAGTAGTTCTCCTTGTGTGTACACACATCTCTCCTTTACCCATTATTTGGAAAGTACTGGAGGAACGCATGGGTGGTGGACATCGCCCTGTTTTTCTTTTTTTTTTTTTTTTTTAAGTTTTTGAGGCAAGTTCTCACTATGTAACCCAGTCTGGCTTTAAACTTGTGTCAGTCCTCCTGCCTCAGCCTTCTGAGTGCTGAGATCACAGGCAGGCACCACCATGCCTTTTATTTCTTCACATATAAACACATTTGTATGTTAGAATTGACTTAGCAAATGATTATCAGTCACATAGTTACAAAGCCCCACAAGCTACTTTTAATTTTTTTTCTTTTTAGCAGTGCTTGGGATGAAACCCAGAGCCTCACATGCACTAGGCAGGTGTTCTCCCACTGAGCTACACCCCTCATCGTATATTTTTAAAATCACAAATGTTTTAGTCTCCACGATATTTCTAATTATTTAGAAGAACAAGGACATTTCATTTCCTCTCATAAAAAAACACTTCCTTTTTTTTTTGTGGTAGTGGGCATGAACCCCTTTGCATTTAACTGCTTCCCCAGCTCTTTTTACTTTGAGACAAGGTCTTGCTCAAAAGCCCAGGCAAGGCTGGAATTCTTAGTACTGCCTCAGCCTGCAAAGTGCTGGGATTACAGGTGTACACTGGCAGGCCTGGTGGTAGAGTTTCACTTTTACAGATGAGGAAACTCAGAGAAACTCCTGCCCTTGTGAATTCAGGCTTTGTTCTTCCTGTGAACTTGGACACTGATAAATTAGAATAGGTACAGAGAGCTGTATAAGGGGACTGAGGTCCTGAGCAGAGTGGAGGGGCATCTGGGTGACTTGGTACAGGGAGCACTTCAGCCAGGAGGTGACATTTGATAAAGAGTGTGGAAGGAGTTTCTCAGAGGAGGAAAGCACAGGTGTAAAGGCCCTGGGATACAGCCTCTTCAGAGCTGTGCAGTAATAGCTCTGAATTTAAATTTAAATTCATTAAAATGAGGTAAAATTGAAAGGTCAAGTTCTTTAGTCACACATGTCTCATGTGTGCAAGCCAAGGGCTTTCTCCTGAGCTACATCCCTTCATTTTTTATTTTGAGATAGTCTAGTTACATTGTCCAGGCTGCTGTTAAACTCATGATCCTCCTGCCTCAGCCTCCTGAGTTTGCTGGCAAGGAAGGAAGGGTAAGTTTATTTGCTGGTTGGTGGGAACCATGGGAGAGTAGTTTGTTGGTTTTTTCTGATACTGCAGATGGAACCCAGGGTCTTTGCACTGAGCTACACCTCAGCTTTTTTTAGTTTTTGGATTTTTTTGTCTTGTGACATGGGTCTTGCTATGTAGTTCAAGTTGGTCTTGGACTCACTGTGTAGCCCAGGTTGGCCTCACACAACAATTCTCCTGCCTCACCTCCTGAATGCTGGGATTACATGTGTGTGCCCCATGCCAGCTTTAATTTTTTTGAGCCAAGAGTCTGACTCAGTTGCTAAATTGCCCAGGCTGGGCTCAACCTGTGATCCTCCTGCCTCAGCCTTCCACAGGGCTGGGAAAACTGGCATGCAGCACCACACCTGGCTACCTTGGTATGTTTAAGTGAGGAGGGAGGCAGAGGTGTGTCCCACTGTGGTTTCCAGAGGAGGGACTGCTGGCACTGGGGAGGCAGGAGGAACTGGACCTGTCAAGGGGTCAGAGATGTCAGGCCTGGGCCACTATGGTGCAGCAGGGGACTAGGAAAGACAGGAAGTAGGGCAGCAGGGGCAAGGCAGGGCAGTGACAGGACCACAGGGCAGCTGGACTCCAAGGGGAAGATGGCCTGCAGCGACGAGGGATGCAGTTGTCACCCCACAGTGGCAGTCAGCCCTGGGCTGTGAACACTGGGGTCCCTGGAGTTCTCTGAAGGGCTCTGGGGGCGTCCTGTGGTGAGTGGGGTTTGAGGGGCTCTTAGCAGCAGTGTCCACTCCTGGTGGCTTTGGGAGGGGATGCATCATGTGTTCCCAGTTTGTACTATCTCTGCCTGTTCCCAGTTTGTCCCCTCTCAGCCTAGCCATACCCCCTTCCTGCCTGCCCAGCTGCTGGTAGCAGCTTAGAGAGACCCTGAGGCTCCTCTCTGCTCCAGCTGGGTGTTCCAATTGGGCGATTGGGAGTCTGATGCTCTGTCCTTTGGCCCCACCCACCCACGTGCCCTCTCCGCCGCCCTGGGACCCAGTGACAGACAAGTTCACCGAAAGTGTCTATGTCCTGGCCAACGAGCCATCCGTGGCGTTGTACCGGCTGCAGGAGCACGTGCGCCGCTCCCTGCCTGAGCTGGCCCAGCACAAGGTGAGCCCTGCCGTGCCCCGGGACGCCCTGGTCCCCAGGCCCACCTCTGCCTAGGAGATGGGGTGAAGGGGCGTTGTGTTGGCCCCTGTTCACAAGACCCCCTTCCAGAGTGCTGCAGTAGGGTGGGGGTGGGGGTGGGGCGAGGGCTTCCCCACCAGAGAGAGCTGGGAGGAGCCCTGAGAACCCCCCCTCTACTCCTGTCTGATCTGGCCCCACTGATTCCGCAGGCAGACATGCAGTGCTGGGAGGAGCAGAGCCAAGGTGCCATCTACACAGTGGAGTATGCCTGCAGGTACCTGCCCCGCCCCGCCCACTGTCACCAGAGGCTGCATAGGTGGCTCCTGCTGCCCCTGTCAGTGGGAGACTTTGCCTGCAAAGGGAGCCATGAGCCAGGCACAGGGGTGGGGGTGCTGAGGCAGAAGGATTACAGGTTTGATGCCAGCCTAGGCAAATTTAGAGCGACCCTGTCTCAAAGTCAAGACAGATGAATAGGTGGGAGGGCCAGGGTGCCGCTGCAGTACTGGGGAACATCACTTCGATGCCCAGGCAATGGCGAGGGTAGGTCACTTCCTGACCCTATGCGCTCCACACACATGAAAGCCCCCGGGAGCCCCGGGGGAGGCCGAGCCAGCATCTGCTGTAGCCGCTGCCCCTACACCTCTGCGTGACCCGCCACCCTCAGGGCCAGGGCTCCTGCGGGTGGGATGTGGGGGACTCCACCTGGCCTGGGGCACTGATGACACCTCCCACAGTGCTGTGAAGAACCTGGTGGACAGCAGCATCTACTTCCGCAGCGTTGAGGGGCTGCTCAAACAGGCCATCAACATCCGGGACCACATGAATGCCGCAGCCCAGGGCCACAGATAACACAGGCAGTGCTGCCTGGCCAGGAGCCCCTGCCTCCTGTCCCCCAGCCTCGCTTTCCACATCGCAGAGCAGCTGCTGGCTTCCACCTGTCTTCTGGCGTTGGTGACACACAGAGCCTGAGTTCTGCAGTGTGCTGGGCTCAGAGCTAGGTTCGCAGTAGTGACTCAGACAGGTGGGCACAGGGGGACACAGCAGCTGAGGAATGCACCAGGGCCTAGAGTGCTTCACCTCATCTGCCAGGGAAGCAGGGACATGTGACACACACACCTATGACCGTGTGCGCAAGGGGGCAGGTAACCCAGGAGAGCTGGGGTCTCCGAGGTATATAGACCCTTGGGGCTGAAAGAAACCCCACCCTCATTGCAGGGTGCTGGCAAGAGCAGCTTTCTCTCCTCTCTTTCTTCGTTGTAACTGTATTTCCACTTTGGGTTTTTTGGGTTGTTTGTTTATTTGTTTTGGGTATGGGGGATTGAACTCACGACCTTGTGCTTGCTAGGCAGGTGCTTGTGATGCTGAGCTAAATCACCAGCCTCCGCTTTGTTTTTGAGACGAGGTCTCGCAATGTAGTTCAGGCTGGTCCTGAGTTGACGGTGATCCTCCTGCCTCAGCCTCCCAAGCGCTGGGGTTACAGATGTGTTCCACCGAGCCTGGCTTCATTATAATTTAATAAATGCACATCTGTGCACCCCCTGTGTCCTTGCTGGAATCTCCCCTGGGAAGTGGTGGCCCCCACAGCAGAGGTGTGCCTGTCCCCACCAGCATTTAGGAAGGGACCCATGCACCAAGGCTGGCAGCCAGTGTGGTGGCAGGGAGGGGCACCCAGGGTAACTGTGGCTGCTTGCTTGAGTGGGTTACTACCATTTACTCAAAGGCAGCTCTTGGTTTCCAGGGAGTCCCTGTTTGGGGCTCAAGCTCCCTTTTATTTAAGTCACTTTGTAGCCGGGCTGGTCTCCAGGTGATCCTCCTGCCTCAGCCTCCTGGCTATTAGGATTAAATGTGTATGTCACCACACTTGGTTCCCAAGTCCTATCTTGGCTTTGGAGTTGGATGGCCACAGGCTGATGACCCTTACTAAATGGACAACGGGCCAACCCATCGAGCAGGCTGCCATCCATACCCTGGGGCAGTGGGTGAGTGGCCTTTCTGTCCCCATTCCCATCCTGTGCCGCCAGAGGAAGCCGAGGCTCACGGCAGAAGCTCAGGGAGCTCAGGACCTCCTCACCAGGCCAACCCCAGCCAGGCACTAAGTTCCCCTCCTGGCTCCCACGTTCAGACTTGTGTTCTGGGCTCTTCCCTTCCAGCCCAGCAGCGTGGCCCAGCCACACATGGACAGTAGCTGCTCTGCGTGGAGGGCTGGCCCGGCCTGAGCACCACTCCACTGCAGACCTACCTGCACTGCCTACAGCAACTGGGGCCCGTGTCCCCATGTTGCTGCCCTCCCAAGACTGGCGAGCCTGAGCGGTGCAAAGCCACCCTCTGGCCCTCCTGCAGGTGTGGGTCCTGGCCTAGCCAATGGGAGCCCGTCTTCTGTGTGGTCATGATTGGCTGGAGCTCCAGGCCTGCCCTTCCATCTGGGCCCTGTGAAGAAGGCATGAAACCGCAGGGGCGGTGAGTGGGTGAGAGAGCTCCTGAGGGGCCCTCTGTCACTGGGGAGCCCTGCGTGGGCGCAGCCCGGTTGTACCTGCCCTGACGCTGCCTGCTTCAAAACTTCAGTGCCAGTGCACCTACTAACTTACCCTTGCAGAAACTGCTTCAGGTGTGTTCTCTGCAGTTCGGTGCTGAGCCCTGTGAATTTCAGGGCTCAGCACCCCCACAAGCCCGGCCTTGGGACAGCACACTGCGTGCCTCAGTGCTATGTCCCCCTGAAAGGCAGTAGGGAGATGAAAACAAGCTTTCTGGGGTACAACCAGGGTGTGCCCCAAGTCTAGTGCTCTGCAAGAACCTGCAGCTTGGCCCTGGGGAGTGGGGGGACCTGGATGATGGAGGATGGGGTCTTCCTGGGGCATCAGGCCTCTCAAGGAGTCCTGGAGGGCAATCAAGGATACACAAGTGTCATGGTCACCCTCACTTGGGTGACCTCTCCCTCCTGTCCTAGGGTTGCAGGGTGGAAAACCTCTATGTGGCCATCTTGCCTCACCAGTTTGTCATCTATTGGAGACAGGATATCACTACTTTCCTATGTAGTCCAGGCTGGCCTTGAACTCTTAGAGATTCTCCTGCCTCAGCCTCCCAAGTGCTGAGACTACAGGCGTGGGCCACCATATCCAGCTGCCTCTCCACTGTTCAGACTCGGGAGCAGATGGAGGAGCCACAGATCTGCCCACAGATTTGGGACCCTGACTGGTGTGGGACCTCACAGTCACCGTCTCTGTCCCCACCGGTGTGAAGGCACCTGTCATTGTCCCCCACTCAGGCATCTGTCCTCTGTTAATCCGGAGCACTGTCTCCCACGTGCATTAGGTAGAACAGACCAGTCCTGCACCCAGGACACACAGCGGTGATTTACGGCGGGGAAGGGCAATCCTGGGTGCCAGGGCCCCACTCCAAGTCCACATCACTTGCAACTTCTGGCTGGGTCCTCAGCCAGCAGCTAATCATCCTCTCCTTCGAAAAGGGACCTGAGCAGGACTCTGGTGTGCCAGGCACCTCCATCTCCTCGCCTGGCTAATTTGCATCTCATTTGCAAATCTGATTCACCCTACCGGTCTGAAGGACGCTCGCTTCTGCCTGTCGCTAGGGGGCGTGCGAGGCAAAGCTTTGCCCGGAGCTGGTCCTAAGCGACCCCAGTGCTGGTGGCTCTGGTGGATGCCTTCCCTCTCCATCACCTTCTGTCCCCTGGCTTCCCAGTGAATCTCACTTCCAGGAAACTGGATCACCCTGCAGGAGCTCCCTCTGCTCCTGCACCACGGGAAACGAGAGAGGCAGTGAGGGCCCTGCACCAAAGGCCTTCAAACTGGAGCCAGCACCCTGGGCTAGGACTGACCAGAAGCAGCCATAGCCCAGGTGAGGTGGGGGTTCCTGGTCTACCTATGGCGGTCAGGGTGACAATCAGACTTCAACTGCTTTCTGACCTGAGCTCCTGGTCCAAGACCTGGTTTTTATTTCAGGCCCTCTTGTGGCCCTGTAATGTCCCCTGGAAACCTTTGTGTACCCTGCATTGGTTCCCACCCCTTCCACCAGGTAGACTTTCTTAGGGTTCTGCGGTTTCTCAGGAACCCCCAGAGATGCTCCTTGGTGCTGCCACCCTCCAGGCCCAGCCCTGAGGGCTCCCTGTGCAGAGGGGATGCAACAGACCTGCCCCCCAACCTCCTGGGTCCATGCTGGGCTGGGTGAAGGGCTGGGGCTGGAGGGGTCCAAACTGAAGTGAGCTGGAAAGGGGCATGGGGGGACTGGCAAGCAGGGTCAGGATGTCCTCACTCAGCCGGCCTGGCCCTTCCCACCATGCCTCGCGGCTCCCAAAGCTGCTCCAGCTGCTGTCCTCACGTAACCAGAGCCTGCCTGTTGCATCAGAGGCTGTCGGGGTGGCTGCAGGTAAACAGAGCGGCCCTGGGGGGCCCGGAACTCCCCAGCCACCTGCAAGCTCTCCAAGCCTCCTTCTGTACCTTGGAGCTAAAGCAGAAGCCCCCAGCCTGGCCCTGGGCCTGTGGGGTCTCAGGACACCTGAGGCTCTGGCCCTGAGCAGAGAGGGGTGGGGGCCCCCAGAATGCCCTTGTGTCCAAGGAGAAAGTTGTGTCAGTGTTTGGCCTTTTGGCTCAGATCAAATAGGAGAGTTGTAGATGGGCATTGTGTCTCACTTCTGACATCCCAGCACTCAGGCTGAGGCAGGAGGGTCACTGCATGTTTGAGTCTAGCCTGGTATACAAAGTAAGCTCAAAGCCAGCCTGAACTACATAGCAAGACCCTGTCTCAACAACAACAACAACAAAAAACATTGTAACCAGACTTAATGCTCCAGATTGCCCATGCCACAGACTGGTAAACTGAGGTGCAGGGCAAAGCAAGAGTCCACCCAACACTTTCCTGCCTCAGTGTCCCACACACACTGGTGTCTGCCATGTACCTCTCCCTGAGCCCAGGTGTCTGCTTGCTGTCTCCTGAGGACACAGACACCAGACAACCAGAGACCGGCCTGGCCTACTCTGTGTCCACCCAAAACAGTCCTCCTCACAGGCCCCATTCCCTGCCTGGGTTCCGCCCACAGCTCTGCTCCTGTTCTCCCTGGCCCTCATCCTACCAATGAGTGCTCTGTGCACTTTGCTGATCTTGAAAGACCATTCTCTCAATGGCAAACTCATACTGGAAAGCCCAGCCCAAATGCCTCATCTTCTGAGAAGTTTTCCCAGACCCTTCCCTCATAGCCTCTGACCTCAGTTCTGCCCAGCCCCAACCTCCTATCTCTGCCTCTGGATCAGCCCACAGATTCCAAGTCTGGCCTCGAAATTGTGATTCTCCTGCCTCAGCCTCCCTAATGCTGAGATTACAGGTGTTTAGCACCACGCCCGGCCACATCTGACCATGAAAGCAGAGGCTGCAGCGGGCAGAGAAGAAAGGGAAGGACGTGGGGAGTAGTACTGTGCGACCGGGAAGGGGGTGTCGCAGGACCCTTGCGGAGTCCACATGGGTGACCGCGGGGCCTTTCCGCAGCCCCTCCGCCGCCGCTTGAGCTGGAGTCCGCTGCCTGGCTCCGTGGACAACAGGGCCAGGGATCTCAGTGACCTTTCCCTCGGGACGGAAGGCGTTCGCGGGCGATCGTGGGGTGCGGCGTCTAATTTAAGGCCGCTGGAGGCATCGCTGAGGGCTGCTTTCCTGCAGCCCTTCCTCACCCCTCCTTTGCGTTCCGCTTTGCGGGGCTCGGCGGGAACCGAGGCCTCGCACATGGACTCGCAGCCCAGCCGTGCCCGCCTCTCCCGCGGCGATCGCAGCGCCCTTCCGCGTCCGAGCTGGGGGCGGGGCCACGCGCCAGTGCCGGCCTATCGCAGCCCGGGCCACACACCCTATGTAAATGAGCGCGCCGGGCCCCACCGGCACTGGGGGCGGGGCCTCCGCGGGAGGGCACCTGCGGCCACCGGCTCCTGGGCTCACAGTGGCGGCCGCCGGTGGTCCGAGCTCCGCTTCCAGCAGGTGCGTGTTGCGTGCGCGGTGTCCGGGTCGCGATCGCGATCGGGACTCGCGGGGGGCGCCGAGTCGGGTCGGGTTTGGGGCGCAGGTGCGCTTCAGAGCTCGCGAGGGCTCCGTGTGGCAGGGCGCGCGTGGGTGGGATGTGACCCGGAGAGCGCGCGAGGGTGAGTGGCGGCCGAAGTCTCCGGAGTCCCGTCCGGGTTGCGGTGGCCCAGATCCGCGCATGGACCTCTGTGGCACCAGCAAGGTTCCCCAGCGGTGCGGGGACGGGTCACAGCCCCTTGGGGCCGTCAGCATGGGACCCGGGGTCAGGGTCACTTTCACGTGCCTGGTCCCGCAGAGTTTGTGACCCAGCTCCGTGCTGCCCCCAGACTAGATTTGGGAGTAGCTGATGCCTCCTGCCTGGAGGGCTGAAAAGTGTCCCTGGGATGGTCACGACCCGTGGTCCCTCTGCGTTTAGGATGAGAGTGCTCAGACTCCCGGAGTGAACAGATGTAGGGTTCCAGAAAGTACTCTGTGGTGGTGTGTGTGTGTAACCCCAGCAGGCTGGGAGGCTGAGGCAGGAGGATCCCAAGTGTGAGTCCAGCCTGGGCCACTTAGCAACCTAGCAAGATGATGTTTGAAAATAAAAATATTTGGAAAGAACTCATTGTGAAGGCCGTGAGTTCAACCCCCGGGATCAAAACAAAAAAAGTATTTTGGAACATTCATGAGGGTGATCAAAGGAAGATCGTCAGTTCGAGGCCAGCCTGCACCACATAGTGAGACTGGTGGGAAAGAAGCCACACATCGCATGAGGCTTTAGGTCTCAACCCTGGTCCCGGGGAGGTGTCTAGTTTTCAGAGGGACAGTGTTTGAGGTCTGAGTCCAGAGTGCCAAGCTGCCTCCTGTCCTGTGTAGTCACCTGCCACCTATTTAAAGTGACAAGTGAACCCTGGCTGATGAATTTGGGGGATCCTTGGGATTCCTGGCAGACAGGACAAAGACAACAGCATCCTGACCTGCTGTCTCCCCTTTGCACGCTGGGCCACCCTCTGACAGAGCAAGCAGAGCCTGACCCAACTCTGCATCTTTCTTGGCGATTTGCTTGCAGAATCATTGCCCCCCTCCCCCTTAGATATCTGCAAACAGAATAAGAGAAGAGAAACTCCAGTCATTGTCACCCAGCCTGGGGAAAGAGTGTAAACACTGGGAGGGGGCATCTTTTAGAATATTTGGGGCACTTTGGCTACTGCAGGAAGACATCCTTGTCCTGAGAGGGTTTAGAGTGCTCAGGGCTCACCCAGCCAGCACAGGGACCATGGAGTACACAGGGAAGTTAGACCCCATTTCTCAGCCCCAAAATGGGCATCCCCAGGCTGAATCCAGGGACCTGTGTGCCCCCCCACATACTCCAGGCTCATGAATGGGGGGTCTGGGGACCCCCACTGTGATTCTTTTCTATTCCTAGACTCAGCAGGGGTGATGAGATTGGGCTGCACGTCCAGGCTGGCATGGGGTCAGGGGTCCTGCCACATGCCTGAGAAAAAATCCACCTCCTCCAGAGTAAAGAAAGGACAATGAACCAGTGCAGAGCTGCACGGCTGCAAGCCCAGCACTCTAGGAGGCTGAAGCAGGAGGATCACAGGTTCTTATCTAGCCCCCGCAACTTAGCGGGCTGCTGCCTTGAAAAATTAAAAGGTCTGGGGATTCAGTTCAATGTGATGGCTCTGTGTCCAAACCCTAGCACCACCAACAACAACAGCAAAAAGAAAAAGAGGGGACCCCTGTGTCTGCTGTGTAGCTGTTAGTCAGGTCCGGTGTGTAAATGGGGCAGAACATGGGCCTCATGTCATCCGAACAGTGACCATGAGGAGGCCTGGGCTCTTTTGGTCCTAAGGTCCAGGTGGGACAGGACTAGGGGACAGGATGGGGTTCCCATCCTAATGTTGGTGCACATCACTAACCCAGGGCCTTTGCACCCTCTGCTCTGTGACCTGGGTACAGAAGACACCCCTGGAACCCTGTTCAAAGCGTCCACCTTGGGCCAGAGATTTAGCTCAGTGGCGTAAGCGCCTGCCTTGCAAGCACATAGTCGTGAGTTCGATCCCAGGTACCAAAAAAAAAAAAAATGCATCTACCTCCCCATCGCTGGCCTCAGCCTCCCCCTCCGAATTTCCCATGCAGGACCCTGCCAGCCACCTTTTCTCTGCCCTCACCCCCATTGTGCTTGTGCACACCCAACTCCATATTTCCAGGATGGACCATGGCCTGAAGGACAGCCTGGGCCACACATCCCTTCCGCCCCATGCTGACAGCTGTGTTAATTTCCCAAGCAGGGAGGCCTCGGGCTCTGGGGATGAATTTCCGGGGCCCCGCAGGGAGCTCTCTCTCTGGAACAAAGACAGAAATCTCGGGCCATCCCTGTCCCTGCAGCTGCCACCAAGGCCCAGGGGACACCCCCCAGGGCTGGGCCAGCTCGGGACAGCCCAGTATGTGTGGCCTAGCACAGGCTGTGGGTTGCAGATCTCAGCTGCCCTGGGAGCCCTGGCCAGGTGACAGGCCAGGTGCACAGCTGCGCTCTCTGCTGGCCCCCAGGATTCAGACCTGGGGTCTCATACCCTGGACCAGGGGACCAGGCGAGGCCACAGAGTGGTTTTGAGGGCCCTGAGGGTTTAGGGTTTTTTGAATCAGCTCTGAGGACGGAACCCAGAGCCTCAGGCAGCCAGGCAGGACCTTACCACTGTGTGGCCCTTCTGATGTTTGGATGGGGCCTCTAAGTGGCCTTGAAGTCACATCCTCCTGCCTCAGCCTCCTGGAACATGGAGGTGGCAAGTGTGCACCTAAGGAGTGTTTAAAAACCTGTGTACTGTGAGATGTTGTGGCACACGCTGTTTTTCCAGCATTCAAAGGCTGAGGCAGGAGGAGCGCCTCAAGTTCAAGACCAGCCTGGGCTACATAGTGAGACCCTGTCTCAAGAAACTGAAAAGACAAGCCGAGCGTGGTGGCTCATGCCTGTAATCCCAACATTCTGGAGGCTGAGGCAGGAGGATCGCTGTGAATTCAAGACCAGCCTGGGCTACAAAATGAGCTCAAGGCCAGCCTGAACTGCATAGTGAGACCCTGTCTCAAAAAGACAAAAGAGAGAGAGAGAGAGAGAGAGAAAGAAAGAAAGAAAGAAAGAAAGAAAGAAAGAAAGAAAGAAAGAAAGAAAGAAAGAAAAACAGAACTGAGGGCTGAAGGGTGCCCTGACCCACCTGGCATGGGGGAACCCCTGGCTTCTGTTCACAGTGCTTGTTGAGGAGGGGTGGGGCAGGGAGAGAGAAGGGGTTCCAGGGAAGTTGCCTGGGTGTCTTCTGCGTGCTGAGGCCCAGGAAGGTCTCCTGCGTGCCAGGGTCTCCTGGCAGGTAGAACCAGATGCTGACCAGGTAAAGTAGAGAGGAGCCCAGAGGAGCCCAGAGTGCAGGAGTGCACAGAGGCCGGGCAGCAGGCACACCTGTGGCCAGCACGGCAGGAGACTGGGGGAGGAGGGCCATGGGCATGAGCCTAGCCTGGGCAATGGAGCAACTTAATGAGACCCTGTCTCCAAATGAAAAAAGTAAATAAATAAAAAATAAAAAGGGGATTTGCTCAGTGGCATAAGCACCTGCCTTGCAAGCACCAAGTCGTGAGTTCAATACCTGGCACCGATAAAAATAAATAAATAAATACATAGGACTGAGGATGCAGTTCAGTGCACAGGCCCTGGGTCCCTTCCCTAGCAATGCAAAAACAATTTTTTTTTTTTAATTTTTGAGACACGGTCTCATTGTGTAGTTCAAGTCAATCCTCCTGCCTCAGCTTCCTCTTGAGTGCTAAGATTACTCGTGTGCACCATCACATCACAGCAAAAACAAATTGTATTTTGATTTTTTTTTTTTTTTTTTTTTTTGTACGGGGGATCAAACTCACAACCTCGCAGTTGCCCGGTAGGTGCTTATGCCGCTGAGCTAAATCCTCGGCTGTTTTGCTTTTTGAGACAAGGTCCCACTATATAGTTGAGGCTGCCCTTAAACTTATTACATAGCCCAGGCTGATTTGAGCTCACAGAGATCCTCCTGCCTCAGCCTCCAGAGGGCTGTTTTAACAAAACACACCTGTTTTAACAAAAATAGATTTTGAAAAAGCTGGGACTAGAGGTCCCTACCATCCCAGCTCTGGCTTTTCAGGCACAGTGACAGAGGTCCCTCCAGCGGAGTCCTGCTCATCCCAGATTCTGGTCCTTCCAGCAGGATGAGGCTGGGGAGGCCTCAGTTTTCCCACAGATGCTAGAGGGACCCAGCACAAGGGTCCCTAGAGAACATCCGGGCCTCCCAGATTCAGGTGCCCTCTCTCCCTGCACCACCATCTGAGTGGAGAAGTAGCTGGAAACCCAGTGTGGTGGCTCGAGCTGGTCTTCCCAGCTGGACTCAGTGGTGCATGCCTGTCATCCCAGCACTCAGGAGGCTGAGGCAGGAGGATCACTGGGAATTCAAGGCCAGCCTGGGCTACAAACTGAGCCCAAGTCCAGCCTGAACTGCATAGCAAGACCTTATCTCCAAAAGACAAAAAAAAAAAAAAAAAAAAAGTTGGTTATCCCAGCGCTCTGCAACACTGAGGCAGGAGTATCTCAAATCAGAGTCCAACTTGGGCCATGGAGGCTGCAGCTTCCAGCCCCAGCCCCACATGACCACGCAGTCCAGTAGCAGGAAAACAATAAAAGATGGGTGACTCTACTCTCCGGGCAGTGGGACCCCCAATATTAGAGGGGCTATGTGCCCGCATCTGGGGGCGCCAGTGTGTGGTCTGCGGTCTGGGGCATCTTGGGCTCAGGGTTTGTGTTTGCAGAGCTGTGTGGGTTTGGGGCGCTCCACCGTCACTGAGCCGCACCCCAGCCTCTGCCATCTTTATGCTGAGGCGGGGTCTCTCCCGGCTGGGCTCCAACCTGCCACCATACTGCCTCACCCCGCGGAGGCCTGGGATCCAGGCAGGGACCACTGTGCCCTGACCGATTGTCCCCAGCTTCTGGGGGAAGAGGCCAGGCCCCACAGGGGACTCGGATCGCTGCTGGGGTGGGCGGTCGAGCCCCGGGGAGGGGGCTCCCGCCTTCAGGGGGCGCTTCCTGCTGCGCCCTAATGAGGTACTTAGGGAGCGGGTGATGAAACCACAGCCCGGGTTGCGTGAGGCCGCCCCTCCCCCGACGCCTCCCCGGGCCGCGCCTCCCACACCTCTCACTTCTCCTTTCCGCCCCGCAGCCGCGGAACCGCGGGAGCCCAGCGCCCGCCCAGAGTGTCCCCAGGTCCCCTGAGGTGGCGCGCTGACTCCGCTGTCCCAGAAAGGATGAGACAAGGGCAAAGAGCCCTGCTCCTCTGCTGGAGAGGTCGGTGGGACAGGGGTGCTCACCCTGGCTGGAGGACCTTGATGGCTGTTTGTTGATTGACTCAGTGACTGCAACAGAGGATTCTGCCATCCCGGGCTCCTGAGATCTTTCCAGCCACTCCCCACTGCCCACATTCACACAAGGCTCAGCCTGGGACCCTCAGCTCCTCCCCTGGCCTGGGCACAAAGCCCAGGTGAGCAGCCTGTCCCCTCTGTCACCAAGGGGTCAGTCTGTTCCCCCCTGGACAGACCCTGGAGCCCAGGGCAGCACAGGCACAGGAAGCCCTCACCGCTGAGCGGCACAGCCAGCCTCACACAGCTCTGGGAGCCAGGTGTGGTGGCGCTCACCTGTGACCCCGGCACTCCGGAGGCTGAGGCGGGAGGGTTGCCATGAGTTTGAGGCCAGCTACATAACGAGAAACTCCCTCCAAATCAATTCAGAAACATCAATCAGTCAGTTTTGGTGAAGAGAAAAACCACGCATGGTCGGAGGAGGACATGGCCACCTTGCCTGAACTGGACTCGTTGTGGCGCCTAGCCTGGGTGTGGGGGGGCGCCCGTCATGTTAGGGAATTTTTTCCAGACCAGGGACAGAACCCAGGGTCCTTGCACGCAATTCCATCCCAGCCCTTTTTATCTTTCATTTCAGGGCAGGGTCTTGCTAAGTGCCCAGGCTGGGCTGGCACTTGCGACCCCCCTGCCTCAGCCTCCCAAGTGCTGGGATCACGGATGTACACCGGCTCCTGGTCACTTTCCGGCTCCCGGCTGTTGTTGGCATCCTCACCCATCCTATGTGCGAGGGCTGCAGAGGGGGATCCTCGGCCACTGCTGAGTACAGAGGACTAGAAATCTGGATGCAAGTCTCTGGCCTCCCCAACACCGGCCTGTTTGGCCTCTCAGGCCCTGGTGACCCCTGGTGTCTGCTGATCCCACTCCTCCTCTGTCCAGCTGTGGCTGCACCCCAGGGGGCAAGGGTGCAGACAGGGCCCCAAACCTCAGCTTCCCCTGTGCTGTGCCCCCCGCCGTGGTTCCTAGCACCCACATCTGGGGATACGACGGCCGGCGTCTGCAGCCAGGGTGTGATTTGCATGGGGGACAAATATACTTACACCCGTGCCTGCTGCCTCGCGCCCACGGTGACCTCACACCTGGGCAGCAGGCCCGTGCTGGGCGGCTGCATTTGCATGGTGTATTCTGGGCAGGCTGTCAGCTGGGGGACTAAGAGGAAGTTGTTGAGGGAAGCTGGGGTGGAAGGGGGTCATGGTCACACCTGAGACACAGCAGAGAGCGCTGCACCCCTGCCCCATGGGGTCAGAAGTGAAGCAGGAGGATGAGAGCAGCAAGCAGGGCCTCATGGAGATATGGGTTTTTTGAGCTGGGTTTTGAAGCATGAATAGGAGCTGGCCAGGTGAAGAATGGCCTGAAGGCTTTTCAAGGGGAAAATATTTGTTGAATGGAGAGGGAGGGGAGAGATGAGGTGGAATAGAGCAGATGGCAGGCAGAAGCTGGGACTCTGTCCTGACAGAGCCAGGTGGGGGCTTATGCCAGGGTGACAGCCACTTCAGGGTCGGAGAGTTACTCTCTGCACCTACTGGGCCTGGCTGAGGACAGCAGGAATCCTTAGGGTCCCTGAGGACAGCGACTTTGAGACAGCCCTGACTGTGGGGGCCCAGCTGGCCCTGTGCCACCTCCAGCTTCTCCAGCAAAGTCCCCAGTGGCCGGCTTCCTGGATGGTCAGGGCTGGGTGTAAAGCTGATAAACCAGAGCCCATCATGGGGGAGGCTGAGGCAGGAGGATCACATGTTCCAGCCTAACCTGGGCAAGCTATGCATTTCTCAGAATGCATAGGGATAGATGACAAATCATGCTACTGTTAGGAGGCTAAGGCAGGAGGGTTTCCTGGGCGACAATAAATTAAGAAGTCAAACTTGATCCTGTTCCCGCCTGAGATGGGCTCACAACCCTTGGTGCCTCCTAGACCAAAACCCACTGCCGCCTTGCTGGGCCGGGCCGGGCCGGGCCGGGCCAAGCCATTTCCCCTCCTCGGGGCCCAGCACCACTGTTCCCGCCCAGACCTCTCATTCTGTCTCCCCTTGGGCTCTCTGGCTTGGGCCATGTGGTACCAGAGGGACCTAGGGCTTCTGTCTGCACTGCACCCCAGCCTTTCTTGTTTTATATTTGGTGTCCAGGTCTTGCTGAGTTGCCCAGGCTGGCCTTGAACTTGAGATCCTCCTGCCTCAGCCTCTCAAGTGCTGCTCTGACAGGCACAAGCCCCCACACAGGCCCTGAGGGACCCCAGGCCCCACATACACCAGTCTCCACTGCAGCGCACCCCAGCAGGAGAGGCGCCCCAGCCTTGGGTCTCACAACAGTCACCAAAATGACTAACAGAAGAGAAGGGGCCCGGGCCCTGCTCCTCGGGACTGGGGCTGGGTGTCAGGGGCGTTTCCGGAGTTACCTTGGCATGTGAACCCGTGAGGGACCTCTAGGGTGGGGACCACACTTCCCAGTCGTGGGAAGCCAACAGTTCCGGCCAAGATTAAATTAGCCAGAGGTTAAATTTAGCAAGGACTCAGCCTCCCGGCCAGGGACAACAATAACAGAAGTTCAGTGATGTGGGCCCAGGCCGCATCCTGGGGTGGCTCAGCTGTGCCTCAATGCCTGTGCTTCTTTCCCTGCCCTGAGATGGGGTCTCAGGGTCTTGGTGTGCTGCTGACTGCCCTCAGGCTTCTGAGCAGCTGGGACCAGAGGTGCCCATCCCGAGCCTGACTAGGGTCTGATTACATTATCATTATATTAGCGTCGCTGAGGCTCTGGGGCTGGGACCCTGGGCCTCCGCACTGAGCTCTGTCCCCAGCCCTGCTTAGTTTTTATTTGAGACTGGGCCTCACTAAATTGCTGAGTTGCCCAGGCTGGACTGGAACTGGAGATTCTCCTGCCTCGGCCTCCTGACCACATGGGATCGCAGGTGTGGACAGCTCTGGATGTCCTAATAGCTCATTGCCAGGCCCAGGGGCAAGTGCTTGGTGGGGTCTGAGATCTGCCTCAGGGCCTGGAACCTGTGGGAAACTGAGGCAGGGGACAGGCGCCCCTGCAGGCCCCTGGGCTGAGGGGCTGGCGGAGTGGAGGGCAGGTGGTGCCACCCGGGAGACCCCTTAGCCGGGGGCTCAAACACCTGTGTCCCGCGGTGCTCATGATACCAGCAGGGGCTGCCCCACGGGTCCCAGGGGATCGCGTGTGGTCCGAAGGGTGGCTGCACCCAGGTGACTCCGTGCTAGGTCCCAGCGCACCCTGCTGGGCCCCGAAGCTGCCGCTCCCACCGCAGCCCCCAGACCCAGGGCTCTGCCTGAGGGGCCAGGCCCGAGGCCTCCCCAGAGCCCGGTGACCTCCAGCTGGGCCCAGCGCTCGGTCCTGATGCGCAGAGCTCGCAGCGGGGAGGGGGGGCCCTGCTTCCACCACCAGCACCAAAAAGAACCGCTATTCTTTTTTTTCATACGGGGACTTGAACTCAGGACCTCGCACTTGTGCCACCGAGCTGCATCCCTGGCCCCAGAAAAACTCTTTTAAACAAGATCAGTTTATACTCACAGAGAGGGAAAGTTATAAAATTTGGATAATCAAAAGCGGAGCCAGGCATGGCAACTCACACCTGTCATCTCAGCCCTGGAGAGGCTGAGGCAGGAGGGTCGCCATGAGTTCCAGGCTGGCCTGGGCTCCGTAAGGAGACCCTGTCTCAAAGAACATTTTCCCTCAGCTTGGCTGTGCTCCGGAGCCGGGCACCCCGCCCCTCCCCCTCTGCCACTCGGCCTCTGCCTCACGTCCAGGTGCCCGCCCGGCCGCGACCATGGGGAGGAAGAAGATCCAGATATCGCGCATCCTGGACCAGAGGAACCGGCAGGTGGGTGCGGGCAGCCGGGCGCTGTTTGCTAATTTCCATCATCACTTATTCATTTCTTCTCCCTGAAACTGGGGCCCCAGTCGTAGAAGAGATGGAGCTTGACGACGCACCCCACTCAGAGGGCCAAGCCAGAGGGAGACCAGAGCAGGGGAAGCCCAGAGAAACAGGGTGGGCTCTGCTTGGGAGGCCAAGGAAAACTTTACCGAAGGGGAGAGGTCATTCGGGTTAGCTTTTGAAGGATGAATAGGAGTTTGAAAATGAGACACAATAGACTTTTAAAAAAAAAAAAGCACATTCTGAAGCACAAAGTCAAGAACATGATCCAGGTGCCATCAGGCCCCCAGAGGTGCCCACGCCACCCCTGGTCCTCGTCCCGTCCCACTCGACCCCAGGTGACTTTCACCAAGCGCAAGTTCGGGCTGATGAAGAAGGCCTACGAGCTGAGCGTGCTGTGCGACTGCGAGATCGCACTCATCATCTTCAACAGCGCCAACCGCCTCTTCCAGTACGCGAGCACCGACATGGACCGCGTGCTGCTCAAGTACACGGAGTACAGCGAGCCGCACGAGAGCCGCACCAACGCTGACATCCTCGAGGTGCGGGGGCCGAGGCAGGAGGGCTGCGAGGGCCCGGCCTGGAAGCCGAGGCCTCAGGGAGACCCCGCCTGGAAATAAAAATAGAAAAGGCCGGGGACACAGCTCACTGCGCACACGCGGGTGCGGGAGGGAGGGAGGGGAGAGGGCACCCCGCAGGCCAGGGACCCAGGGGGGTCCTAGCCTGCTGTGTGACCCCGCCGGGCCTTGGCCTCTCTGGGCCCCCCTCAAACACAGCTGGAACTTAGGCAGCGGTTCTCAGGTCTCTGCCCCGGGCTGCTGGAGCCAGCCGTGCCCGCATTCCACTCCACCCCACCGCAGCACCGCCTTCTGCCCATGCCACGGGGCTCACTGGCCAGCAGCGCAGGGGCTGAGGGTCTCCTGCGTACTTCCGGCCCCCGCAGACATTGAAGCGGAGGGGCGTTGGGCTCGATGGGCCTGAGCTGGAACCAGAGGAAGGGCCCGAGGGCCCAGGAGAGAAGCTGCGGAGGTTGGCAGGGGATGGAGGCGACCCAGCCCTGCCCCGACCCCGGCTCTATGTGAGTGACCCCCCATCTCACTCTAAACGAGGTCCTCCTGGTACCACTGGGCCCAAGTGGGGGAGGTGAATCCCAGGGCCCGGGGGCCTGAAGTTCAGAGATGATTCCTCAGCTGGGTAGAAAGGGGAGGCTAGAGCTGGGCACTGTAGCTGGGGCTTTGAAGGATGAATACGAGTTCAACAGGCAGATAGTTTCTTCTTGCCAAGGCAGCCCTTCTGTGCTGCCCTTTCGCTGATCCCCCCTCTCTGCCCACAGCCGGCTACACCCACGATGCCCAGCCCGGACATTGTGTATGGGGCCCTGCCGCCTCCAGGCTGCGACCCCAGCCGGCTTGGGGAGGCCCTGCCGGCCCAGAACCGGCCCTCGCCCTTCCGACCCGCCGCCCCCAAGGCAGGGCCCCAAGGTGAGTGTGGAGCTGGGAGTGGGGGGCACGCGTCATCCCACCCCGCGGCTGGCCTGGCCCCCGTGACCGCTGCCCTGTTTCGGGGTCCCCTCCCCCAGGCCTGGGACACCCCCTCTTCTCCCCGAGCCACCTGTCCAGCAAGACGCCGCCACCCCTGTACCTGGCCCCGGATGGGCGGCGGCCGGATCTGCCCGGCGGCCTGGTGGGGGCCCGAGGGGGGCTGAGCGCCCCGGTGAGTGACGGCTGGGGGATTGGGGAGCAGGGGTGTGGCCTGGGCCTCCAACCTCAGTTTACCCTCACGCTCCCCCCCACAGAGAAGCCTCTACGGAAGCCTGCAGAGCCCGAGTGCCACGGGCGCCCCAGGACCCCCTTTGGGGAGCTTCCCCTTCCTCCCCGCGGGCCCCCCAGGTAGCCTCCATCCCTGCCGCGGGGAGTCGGGCCGGGCGAGGGGCCGGGAGGGAGGCGCCCCTCACTCAACCGCCCTCCTGACCCCCAGAATACAGCCTGGGGGACCCCCCGCAGCCGCCTGGCCTGCTGCAGCCCCCCGCGCTGGTCCCCTGGCAGGCGTCGAGGGGGGACAGACCCGCGGCCGTCCCTGCGCCGCCGCCCAGGTAAGTACCTGGCTTTCCCCTTTGAGCTGGGGTGCGGCGGGGCGCCCGGGTCCCGCCTCCGGCCACGGCTGCCCCCTGGCGGCCGATGCTGGCACTGCACCCGCCCTTCCTGCCGAGGATCTGTGGGCGGCTGCGAAGGCCTCAGAAAAAAAGGACACCCCCCCTTCCTTTTTCCTTTGTTCTTTTAATGGTTCTCCCGGGACGGGGTCCCGCCGTGTAGACCAGGCTGGCCCGGCAAGGGTGGCGATTCTCCTGCCTCGGCCTCCGAGCGCTGGGATGACAGGCAGGGCGCGCGCTTTGGTCCTGGCTCACGGCCTCCCGTTCTCTCTCCGACAGCGGGGTGCGCAGCCTGGCAGAGGGGGGTGCCTCGCCGCCTGCGGTCAGCGTCAAATCAGAGCGCCTGTCCCCCGCCCCTGGGGGCCCCGGCGACACCGCCAAGTCCTTCGCGTTCCCGCTGCTCCTGCGGCCCGGACCTCTGTGCCGCCTGCCCCCTGCCGACGGATGGCCGCGGTAGGGTGCAGGGGAGCAGGGACCCCTGCGCTAGGGCTGGGGGGACACCTGTCTGCGTGGGGCTCATCCCCCACTCGTGCAACCCGCCAATAAAATCCCTGGGGTCACACGCCGTCACAACTCCACCTTGTTGACTTGTGCTGTTTTGGGGTCTCTGGGTCCTCCATTACAACCGGAGGACCCCGGGGGGGACGGTGGGGCCGCGCGGGCAGGGGACAGGCCAGGCCTGAAACCCGGCCTCAAAAACCTAAAAGTAAATAAAAAGTAACAGAGAGCCTGGGGGGACCCAGCGGACCCTCTGCACCCCTCCCTGCGCACGCTCCGGGCCGCTCAGTCCAAGGGCTTTGGGGTCCGGGTGAAGGATGCGACAGAGCCTTCCCTGCTCTGGGGTCCCGTGGGGCCCGGACGGGTTCGTGGGGGTGGAGATTGCGGGCGGCAGGGGGGGCGGACGAAGAGGAGGGACCAAGGACTCATGTGGTGGGCACCCGCCTGCTTTTGCCCGCTCACCTGAGCCCTGGCACAGGGCAACCACTGCCCTCCCGATGGCCTTGGAGAGAACCAGACACAGGACCAAGGACTGAGGCGGAGCGGTTAGGGTTAGGGTTGGGTCCGCCCTCGAGCCACTGCCCTAGGGCTACGTGCCCAGGGTAATTTACAATGAGGGTTTTGTGGGGGCCTTGGTGGAGTGTGAGTCACCCCAGCACTGGGGAGGCTGAGGCAGGAGGATCACTGTAAGTTCAAGGCCAGCCAGGACTAGTAGTGAGACCTTGTCTCAAAAAACAAAAATAAAAAATTGGGCGTGGTGGCGAATCCTATCATCCCAGCACTCAGGAGGCTGAGGCAGGAGGATAGTTGCCAGTTCGAGATCAGCCTGAGCTACAAAGTGAACCCAAGCCCAGCCTGAACTGCATAACAAGACCTTGCCTCAAAAAGACAAAAACAAAAAAATAAATAAAGTGAGAGGTGAAGGGAGGTATGTGTTTCATTCCAGCACTCAGAGGCTGAGGCAGGAGAATGGCTAGAGAAACACAGCAAGACTCACAAACACAAACACAAAAGATAGGCAGCTTTCTTCCTTTCTTTTTTTTTCCCCCTTTGGTACGGGGGGGGGGGGGGTCGAACTCATGACCTTGTGCTTGCCTGGAAGGCACTTAAGCCAGTGGGCTAAATCCCCAGCCTGATTGGCAGCTTTCTAGGCCCAGGCCCCAGGGCCGGCGATGGTTGGGGGGGCTGTACTTCCTCCCCCTGCCACGAGGTGACGCGGGTGAGGTCTCCAGCGCCCTCCTGCCAGCAGTTAAAAATAGCCTGCCTTACTTAGACTGTCATTTGGACCCACATAGAAAAAATAGAAATAAAAGCCAGGTGTGGTCGCGCATGCCTGTAATCCCAACACTCGGGAGGCTGAGGCAGGAGGACAGGAGAGGAAAAAGGGCTGTTGTGTGGCAGCGACCTCTCTCCAAGCTACTCCAGGGCACCCACAGAAGACCTGTGCGGCTATTAAGAGGTGGGGCTTTTAAGAGGCGGAGCCTAAGGGGCAGTGAGGTCATGGGGGCGTGGCTCTGGGGACTATATTAGGACCCTTGTCCACTGCTTGGAGCTAGCAGCTTCCCTGCCACCCTGTGGTGCACCGTGGGGGGTCAGGTGATCAGGACTGACACTTGAGCTGGAAGGAGCCCTCCCCTTGCTAAATTCATGATCTCAGGTATTGTGTCAGTAACCAAAGCCAACTAACTCTATCAGGAGCATAGGATTCCCAGTGCAGGTCAGGGAATGTCTTTTGTCCAACGCAGAACAGAAATTCAGGGCTGTTCCGTGTGGCCCCGGACATAGGTAGGTCCGGGGTAGGTCAGAGACACTGGACAAACGCTGACAGAACCTCTCTATCCCTGAGGGGTTCGTTCCCGGGCCCCCAGTGGGGGCTGCAAACCCCGGAGTGTACGCGAGACCGGCTGGGTCCCGGGACTGAGGAGAGTAAGTTCATAGCCAGGCACGGTCAGAGGTGAGCGACAGTCATCAAACAGCAGAACTTCTGTCAAGCCCAGGCTGGTGTCGAATGTCTGTCCATCCAGCTGCTCAGGAGGCTGAGGCAGAACTGCAAGCTCGAGGCCAGCTTGGGCAATTTGATGAGATTCTGTCTCAAAATAAAATGAGTTCATGCCCCCCATTCTCATTGGGAGCACCGAGGTACAGGGATGTTGTGTCTCTGATAGGCCTTCCGAAGCCACGTGTGGGGCCCGGGACTTAGCTCAGCGGGTAGTGCCTGCCTGGCAAGCATCAGGTCCTGAAGGGTGGGGCCTTTAAGAGGCGGGACCTAAAGGGCAGTGAGGTCATGGGGACGTGGCTTTAGAGGCTATATTAAGACCCTTGTACACTGCACGGAGCCGAGTTTGATTCTCAGTACCAAATAACAAAACAAAAAACAAAACCAAAGCCCTGTGTGGTGGCGAATACCTCTATTCCGTGTAAGACGACTAAGCCTTACCGTGACAGGGACAAAATACTCGACATACACACCGCAAGTAAGAGACGTATATTTGGAGCAGTTTCCGTGGGTTCAGGCCAAGCTCGCACAGGCCAGATTACAACTGGGGTCCGACCTCAAGCCAACGCATTGAGACTACAACTTCCGGCATGCAGTGCGAGCAACCGCTTCGTGATTGGACGGTCTTAGGCCTGTTGATTGGTTACGCGGGGTGCTCATCAGACAAGAGTCGGAGTTTAATTGGCCAGTTCCAGCTGCGGGCGGCGCCAGCGCGCTGAGTTCCCCACGGAGACATGGTGAGTGTGCAGCTGCGGAGAGGTTCCGCGACGGGATCCAGGGAGACACCGAGGGGACGGGTCCCTTCGTGGGAATCGAAGGCTGTTAGGGACGCAGGGGAGCGCTGAGGGCCTTAGTGCCTTCTTTGAGGGCGCAGGGGTCTCTGGAGGAGGGCCTCTAGGGAGCCCGCGGGGGTTGTGCCCCTGAACCTTCTAGGGTCCGTCCTTTATTTATCTATGCATGCAGTTTGATAAATTTATTTATTTAAGCGCTTTAAGACAGGGTCTCGCTGTGTCATCCAGGCTGGTCTCGAGCTCGCAGCGATCCTCCTACCTCAGCCTCCCACGTGCTGGGTTGACAGGTCTACACCCCACCTCTGGGCTTTTCTGTGGGTTCTTGCAAACCTCTAGGGGGCGCTTTAGGGACTTTGAGGCTGCAGGACGCCAAAGAAAAGTGTTTTTCACGATTGGAGCCCGCAAGAGGTGGACTGGGGTCCGGCTGGATCCACTCTGGGAACAAGAGTCCATTTGGAGGGGGACCCTGGGGACATAGAAGCGCATATCAGGCTTAGGGAGTTCCCGAGAGATGCGGCCACGCCGTGAGGTCGGGGTGACTAGGGAGAGAAAGGGACTGAGGGGCGCAGAGCGTGCTGGTCCAAGACTTTTTTTTTTAGTCGGTACCAGGGATCGAACTCTTAACCACGTGCTTGCAAGGCAGGCACTTATGCCGCTGAGCTAAGGTCCAGGACTTTTGCAGGGGTGAGGGGTGCTGGCGTGAGGCTGCGAAAGGGCTGTGGTGGGCGGGGTTGAAGGCGGGGCCTGGTTCCCAGCGGGGCGACGCAGGAAAGCACCCCTGATTTTCAGCAGTCGTGTGTTCCAGGAGCCCGGACCTGGGAAAGGGTTTTGTGGAGTGGAAGGCGGCGGGAGCTGCGGGCCGGGGCCTGGGATGTAGCTCAGCGGCATGGTGCCTGCCTGGCAAAAACAAGGCCCTGAATTCGATTCCTGATACCAAAAAAACAAAACCAAAAAGGAGCTCTGGGACGGCGTGGAGCCGAATACGGGGCGTAAGCAACCGTCTCGCGCCGCCGGGAAGCCTTAGCAGAGTAGGCGGCCTGTTTCCCCTCTTCAGCCTAGGTGAACCGGGATGGGAGCTTATGAGCTGCAGAGAATTAGGGGTTCATCAGTGTGGTCGGGACAGCCGACCACAGGATTCGGGGGAGGTGGTAGGAGGGTTCAAGGGTTTCTGAGACAAGACATGCTGCTCTGCTGAGGTCACCCAGGGAGGCAGAGGGACGCTGCCTGGGGTGCCCCAAGTCCTGGAGCGGGGCCACTGAGAGGGGCCCCTGGCCCTGCTGCACTGGGGCGGGTAGAATCTCGAGCACCCGGGAAGTTGGCACCTCAGCCTTATTTTAGTACTGAGAGAAGTTCACCTGTTCCAGGCACAAAGCACTGCCCTTTAACCAGCTTCTTATGTTTAAGTTGTTTATTCTGGGGGGGCTCCCTGGGGATGAAGCCCAAGGCAGCGTGCTTGTTAAGCCCAGGCTCTAACCTTGAGTGTACCCCAGCCCACCTCGTCATTTATTTGGGATGTTTTGTTTTGTTGGGATCCAAGCCGGGGCTAAATCTGGACTAAATCGGTTATTTTAATGGTGGATTTCTCAGAAGTCATTCTGAGTGACCTTTTCCTATGAAATGTAGCATTTTTTCCCCCAAGCCACAGAGGGGAGAGAATGAAAAATAAAATTAATGTATTTTACCTGATTAAAGGGTTATTTTTAACCATAGATTAATATTAATATTAAGGTAATGGTTTTTTATTTCAGTTTTTGCTTGTAGCATCAGAATAGTAGATAGCTCTCCAGAGCCTTTAATCTTCCCTAATTACATAATTACTGTGAGCAAATTGATATTTACTGTGTTCAGGCAGGAAACCCTGGCTTCAGCTTCAAACTGTGTTTTGCATTAGTGCTTAAAAGGTTGGTACTGGGCAGAACTCGTCAGTTGGGCTTGGAGGCTGAGACAGGAGGATTGATGGGAGTTTGAGGCCAGCCTGGGCCACATAGTGAATTCAAAGCCAGCAAGAACTACATACATAGACCCAGACTCAAAAAGACAAAACGAAATAAAACATCAAAGCCCAGCATGGTGGCCCTGCCTGTAATCCCAGCAGTCTGAGGCAGGAGGATCACTGCCAGTTCACTGGGCTCCACATAGTGAGTTCAAAGCCAGCCTGTACTACATAGGGAGACCCTGTCTCTAAAAACAGAACAAAACTAAGCTAAAAAACAAAGACAAAGTGTAAGGCTTTGTATTGAACCGGGGAGCAACCCAGTGTGGATGGCTTCCCAAGGAGGTGGTTCACAGAGGGAGGGAGACTGAGAGAAGGCTTGGCCCCTGGAGGGTCATTTAAAGGGGGATGAGAGGGTGGGGTGAGGGTGGGGAGATGGTGGTGTGGGGTACGTGAAGCAAGGTAGGCAGCACCCTATTTCTGGAGGAAAACGTGCAGCTCCAGATCTGAGGCCAAGGCCAAGAGAAGCTGGTTCACTTCTCCCAGCTCTCCCGGCCCCCCGGCCCTCGGTGGAGGAGCTGCTGGGTCCTGGCGCTTGCGTAGGACTGAGTGAAAGGAGGGGGAGGTCTCAGCCCGGGTCCCCTCCCCAAGATGCCACCCAGCCTGGCCAGGGAGCCTGCCTTCGTCCTGCCTCCTGCATAGCTCCTCTATAAATAGCCTGGATTCTGGAGGGAGGGAGCCGGCTGCCCGGCGCACACTGCCCGTCCTGTCCCCTCCCCCAGGCTGTCCTGGGTGTGCAGCTGGTGGTGACGCTGTTCACAGCCACCCTCATGCACAGGCTGGCTCCACACTGCTCCTTCGCGCGATGGCTGCTCTGCAACGGCAGGTGAGCCCCGCCTGTACACAGGCTCCGCCCTCTGGGAGAAGGCAGGAGAACCCCACCCATAGTGGGAGGCCAAGAGCCTGGCCTCTAGGTCCCAGAGATCTACCCACCCCCAAACTAGTTGTTTTTGGTTTTCTTTTGTTCTGTTTTTTGAGACGGGGTCTTGCTATGCAGTTCAAGCTGGTCTCAAACTCTCCTGCTTCAGCTTCCGGAGTGCTGGCATTGTAGGTACCACACCCAGCCAGACTAGGGGTATTTTTGAAACTCAGTAAACTGCGGGTCTTTGGAGGGTGTGACCCCACCCGAGGAGCCTTCTCCACAGGCATGACTCTACCCTTCCTGCCTTCCCTGGCTCCAGCCTTCTGTTGCCCCTTTCTGGGAATCTGATGGAAACTGAATTCTTCCACACATTCTGGGGTGTCCAGGACCCCCGAGAGCACTGGGTGTGGCTCCCCAAATTTCCTCTCCCTGGGGCAGCCCCAGTGACCCAAGGGCCTTCTGGTAGGGGTCCTCCCTGGCCCAGGGCGCCAGTTCCAGCACTCAGGTTTGGGGTCCCTGCTTCCCCCTCCTCTCTGCACCGTCCCAGTGTCCCCCATCTTTGCCCATAGTCTCTTCAGATACAAGCACCCATCAGAGCAGGAGCTTCGGGTGCTGGCGGAGAAACAGAAGCCCCGAGGCCGGCGGGACTGGTGAGTGACCCGACCTCACAGACTTGGCTTGCCCAGGATTTGCCACCCCAGGCAGCCAGGAGCTGGCTCCCAAGTGAGGAGGGTCTAGGACTCTCACCCTGCCCTCTTGTTCCCAGGCGGCCCAATGGCCCTGGTGAGGAGAAGCCACTGCTGGTGCCCAGGGACGCCCCTGTCCAGCTGGAGACCTGTCCCCTCACCCCGGTGGACACCCTAGGTAATCTGTCCCTGGCCCCACACAGCCTTCCTCAGGCCCTGATCAGCACGCCTGAGGATGCCATGCAGGGACACAGGGAGGGGAGGGGGACAGCTGGTGGCTGAGCCTGTGCCCTGCAGTCCTGCGCTTCTTCCTGGAGTACCAGTGGTTCGTGGACTTCGCAGTGTATGCAGGCGGCGTGTACCTCTTCACCGAGGCCTACTTCTACCTGCTGGGCCCGAAGGAGGCCAACATTGCCGTGTTCTGGTGCCTGCTAACTGTGGCCTTCTCCATGTATCCTGCGTACTGCACCCCTGGGTGGGGGAGAGGGTGCTTAGCACAGCCACACCCCACCCAGCTCTTTGAGCTAGGGTCTCACTAGGTTGCACAAACCAAGATTGAATCTGGGATCCTCCTGCCTCAGCCTCCCAGAGTGTAGGGTGACAAGTATGTGCTCCAGCACACCTGATTCTTTTTCTGTCTTCATGTCTGTTCTGTGGTTGGAGTTTCTAGCCCCTGCCACCTCCCCAGGAGTAGACACCCAAGTTCATGCTCTATCTGGGGCCCAGGCCCCTCCAAAGAGCCTCCGTGCTCTGGGCTCAAGAGGGAATAACAGCTGGGTCCTTAGCTGCACCAGCAAGGTGCTCGTGACGCTGACGCGACTTTACTTCAGTGTGCAGGGAGGCGAGCGAGCCGTGTGCTGCGCCTCCGCCTTCCTCTTCCTCCTTCTGGCCATGCTGGTGCAGGCGGTGCGGGAGGACGTGCTAGAGCTGGGCCTGGAGCCAGGTACGTGGGGGTGCCATGCTGAGTGGGGCGCAGAGTGGGGCCCAGTTCCTCCAGCACCACCCAGCAGCACAACAGGGAGAGCGAGAGTGCCTCATGCAGGCACTTCCAGGCCACTCCCCTCTGTCCCAACCCTGCAACCCCACATCTAAAATTTACTGTTTTATTTCACTGTTGAGCCACCCTACCAGCCCTTCAGTTGATTTATGTTTTAATTTGTGGGGGGCGTACTGGAAGTTGAACTCAGGACCTCACACTTGCCAGGCAGGCCCTGCACCACTAAGCTCAATCCTTGGCCCTTAAGTTTTAATTTTCTTTTGTTATTTTTTTTGTTTTTGAGATATTGGTCTCCCTATGTGGCCCACATTGGTCTTCAGCTCAGCAGAAGATCCTTCTGCCTCAGCCTCCTTTGAGTGCATGCCAGAGGCCCTGGGCTCAGTCCCCAGTACCAGCCATCCATGTGCCCGCACAGGCCTGGCCACCACCCATGCAGGGCGTAGGGGCAGGCATGGAGGCAGGGTTTGGCGAAGTGGGACCCACTTTCTCTTCTGTCCTCCTCTGCTGCCCAGGCCTGGCCAGCGTGACCCAGAACCTGGAGCCGCTCCTGAAGCAGCTGGGCTGGGACTGGGCGTGAGTGCTGGGCAAGGGCAGGGGCTGCCAGGGCCTCCCTGGGTGCCCTGACCCTGAGCCGCTCCTGTCCCCAGGCTGCCTATGGCCACCCTGGTCATCCGCGTGGGGCTGGCTGTGGTGGGCTCCGTGCTGGGTGCCTTCCTCACCTTCCCTGGCCTGCGGCTGGCTCAGACCCACCGCGATGCGCTGACCATGGCAGAGGACCGGCCCCTGCTGCAGTTACGTGGCCACCGGTGTGCGGGTCCTGGCGGGGAATGGGAACAATGGGACTCCGTGTCTCACCAGCGGTCCCTTGTCCCTGCCCCAGGTTCCTTCTGCACACCAGCTTCCTGTCTCCGCTGTTCACCCTGTGGCTCTGGACCAAGCCCATCGCGCGGGACTTCCTTCGCCAGGAGCCCGCCGGGGCGTCACCCTGGGGCCTGTGCGTGGGCACAGGTTGGGTAGAGGCCGGGGGTGCCCGCTGCGGACTCCCTCACCACCCCTCTCTGTGCAGGCTGTCAGATTCCGCCTTCGACTCGCTGCGCCTGTGGGTGCTGGTGGCGCTGTGTTTGCTGCGCCTGGCGTTGACGCGGCCCCACCTGCAGGCCTACCTGTGCCTGGCCAAGGCGCGCGTGGAGCAGCTGCGCAAGGAGGCCGGCCAGGTGGAGGCGCGCGAAATCCAGCAGCGGGTAGGGAGGGGCCCAGGCGGGGAGGGCGGGGGACGCCCGCACGGGCCGGGTCCCCGCACAGCCACCTTGGCCCCCTGCCCACCAGGTGGTCCGGGTCTACTGCTACGTGACGGTGGTGACCTTGCAGTACCTGACGCCACTCATCCTCACACTCAACTGCACGCTGCTGCTCAAATCGCTGGGTGAGGGGCGGGGCCTGGGCTGTGTGAGGCCGGGAGGAGGTGGAGCCTCGGGCAAGGCAGCCACTGCTGGGGCTTGTGGAGGTGGGGCTGGTTGGGGCGGGGCCGTAGGAGGGGCCTACGCTTGAAAGGTCGTGGCCTGCAATAGGGCTAGGCTAGAGGGGAACGGGCATGGCCTGGAGGAGCTGGTGGGGAAGAGGCGGGACCTGGAGGAGGAGGAGCCTCGGACGGAGCCGCGCTCTGCTGGGGTTGTGTGGAGGCTGGGCTAGTAGGGGGCTAGAGCTGTGGGGCATGGGCTGGGGAGGAGGAGCCTCAGGCCAGGCTGACCACTGCTGGGGCTGTGAAGGTGGGGTAGTCCAGGGGCGGGGCCTCTGGTGGAGCAGGGCCAGAGAAGGAGCAGGTGAGGGTGGAACCTGGAGCAGAGGCAGAGCTGGGGCTAGGGTAGGGACTGGGATGCCGCCGCAGGTGGACCCGTCCTGTGCCCACCCACAAGCCCTGCACCCCCCTGGCAGGCTGCTACTCATGGGGCCTAGGCCCAGCGCCCCTGCTGTCGGTGGCCCCGTCCTCAGCCAGTGCTGGGCCCCTGGAGGACGAAGCACAGCGCACAGCGGCGGGCATCGCAGCGGCCCTGCGCGGCCTGGCGACGCCCCTGCTGCTCCGCTGCGTCCTGGCCTTCCTCATCTGGTGGACGGCTGCCTGCCAGCTCGTTTCCAGCCTCTTCGGCCTCTACTTTCACCAGCACCTGGTGGCCTGCTAGCCACGCCCCCGGCCTTCCTGGTCCTGAAGCGGCGGTCTGGGCTGCCACTTTGCAGGCCTCAGCGTCTGCAGCTCCTCATCCGGAGCGCGATGGTGCCTGCGGCCCCCTTGAAGTTAACGCTCCAGCCCGGGGGGTGGAGTGGGGGAGGCTCTGCTGCCCTTGTACCCAGGTGGGTGCACAGTGCCTGAGTGGTGACAGCTGCTCTTGGGAATGGAGCGCCCACCATGCGCGAATGGGATCTACATGGGGGGGTTCATGGTCGAGTCTAGGGAAAAGAAGTCATTTAGGTTTTTATTAAATATACTCTTGGCACAAACCTTTAAAATATAAACATTATATATAAACATAGTGTCTTCATGGCATCAAAATACAACTCCAGACCAGGCCCAGTGGAGAGTGGCTTCAGAGACCACCCAAGGAAGGCACATGGGCCTGCCGGTCCCAGGGACCACGCGGGCCTCATCTGTCCTGCTTGGCCTGAGGCCCAAACAAGGGTGCAGCCTGGTGTCACCTGCATGAGTGGCCCAGCCCCCCAATCCTCACCTGCCAAGGGGCCCACTGTCCCCAGCACAAAGCCCCACCTCTCGTGCTCAATTTGGGCTGCACAGAGCTGGGCAGAGCTAATGCTCCTCCCTAGCCACCTTGGCTGCCTGGGCCCATGGGGACAGGCAAGGAACACATGCAAGGAAAGCCCAGGGACCCTCACAGGCACAGATGCAGGCAGCAGGGTCCTAGTCACAGTGTATGTGGGGCCAGCCCACCTGTTTGGACCCCGCCTCCAGGTGGCAGCCGTGCCTCAACAGGGTGGCACCCAGCAGGGCTTTGATGGGGACAGAGCTAGGTTTACAAGGTCACATCCAAAAACAAAGTTGGTGTCATTAGGAAACACTGTGTGGGTACCTGTGGTATCTGGAGGGTCCCAGGGACTTCTGCAGATAAGCTGGCTAGGGAGTCTCTGGGGGCCCCCCCAAGCCTTCCATACTCCGCACCCCACTGTCTGGAGGGCCCCCTCCTGGTTCAAAGCCACCAGGGACCTCACGTGGCTCCACATCAGGGACAAGACCCCACTCAAGTAGGGGGCTGGGGACACATGAGTGTCAGTTGGTGGCATCTGATGGAGCAGGGTATGTATGGCCTGGGTGCTTTTATCCTGCAGTACCCCCACGTGGGAGTCAGCCCCGAGCCCAAGGTGACTCCAAGTCGTGGTCCAGTCGGGCCCTCCTGGGGAGGGATGAACTGGACCAGGAGGAAAACCTGCTCCTGGGAGACCGAGGGAGAGGCTGAAAGGCAGACAGACGGGTGGGGTATGGCTGGTCCTGTCTTGGAGGGGCCAGGCAGCAGGAACACACTCAGTCAGGATGTGGGGACGGGAGGGCTCCACACCCCCTACACGGCGTCAGCAGCATCTCGAAGGTAACAGCGCCACAAGGACGAGCAGCCCAGCCTCAGGGACGGGGGGGGGACACCTTCGGGAGGGGTGGTCTTAGCGGCAGTGTCCTCTCAGCACTGCCCTGGGGGCTGCTCCATAAGCCAGGGACACGTCTGCAGGCTCCAGCGCCCCTGGGTCCCCTAGCTCCGCAGGTGGCGCAGCAGGATCTGCATGAGGTCGAAAGTGGTGAAGCTGATGCCCACAGCGATGGGGCCCTTGAGCCAGTTCATGCTCAGGCCCTTGTAGAGGCCACGCACAGCACCTTCCTCACGCACGATGGCACGCAACGTGCTCAGGATGGAGCCGTGCGGGTGGCCCATGACGCCAGCCGTCTGCATGCGCCGCCGCACCACGTCCAGCGGGTACGAGGCCGACTGGCCAAGGAGGCCGGCGCAGGCCCCGAAGATCATGCGCTCAAAGGGATAGGGCTGCCGGCCGCCACCGTACTCTGTGGGTGAGGGGCAAAGGTGTGAGCAGCCGCGGGGAAGGTGTGTGCGTGCACCCCTAGCACCCACGTCCTCATGGAGCTGTGTTTTTGTGGTGCTGGGGATGCAACCAGGGAAGGAGCCACACACACACACGCACACACACGCGCGCAACCTGAGATCCACCCTGGCCTGACGCTAGCAGTGAGCTACAGCAAGGCAGCCGTGTGCGCGGGACCCCGCTGATCCTCTGGGCCTGGAACTGTGGAGGGTGCTAAGTCACATGTATATATGGGGAGGGCACCAAGGGACTCGTACTGGGCTGTACCTACAGCCCTATTTTTATTTTCTCACATGGGGTTAGCAAGGTGTGGTGGTGCACCCCTGTAACCTCAATACTCAGGAGGATTGCTGTGAGTTTGAGGCCAGCCTGGGCTACACAGCGAGTTCAAGGTCAGCCTGCACTACAAAGCGACACCCTGTCTCAAACCATCTCCCAAAAAACAACAGAGAGGAGGGATTCCACTAGGTTGCTAAGTTGCCCAGACTGGCCTTGAACCTTCCATCTTCCTGCCTCAGCCTCCCAGGTTGGTCACCATGCCCAGCAATATAATAGTTTTTTTTAATCCCCTTGCATACACATCCCTATGATAAAGCTTAACTTTTAAAAGCATAGGAAGAGTCACAATAACTGATAATAAACAGAATTATAACACAACGGCACATGAATGTGGTCCCCCTCTGAACACCTTACTACAGCTGTGGACGCAGCTGGGAGCCCAAGCACCTGCCTCAAATGTGTGCAGCCCTGGGTTCCATTCTGACACCGCCCAAACCAAACCAAACCAAAAGTCCTGTTCCACAAAGTGATGCCCCAAAGTCACTACCCACAGAATGGAAATATTTTTTAAAAACTCTGCCCCAGGCCTGAACCTCCAGAGACGACTTCTTCGCAGTCTTACCCTGAACAGCACCGCAGAGCGCTTCGGAGCCGGCTTTACCTCGGGTTAGGGTTCCGTTCAGGGGCCAGGGTACCGGGATTGTGTACCCAGGAGGAGGGAACCGGAGCCCCACAGAACACAGCGACTGCTGTGTCCCCCAAGCCAGAGCCATGGCCAGGAAGGAGGGAGAGGAGTGGCCGAGGATCACCAGCTGTTGACTTTGGCCGGCTTTGTTCTTTAACAAAAAACACCCGGGGCTCTGGCCACCTGTTCACAGCCGGGCGCAGGCAGAGCTCAAGCCTGTCGTTTCAGGCTCCCTCTCAGGTAAGCAAGCCGAGCAGGGCAGAAAGGGGGTCCCGTGGGCTTGCTGCCTGCATGTCCACGGACCAGAAGTGCCCATGGTGCTCCGGGGACACCCTGGCCTCTGCAAAGTCCCTATTCAAATGCGGCATGAAGCCAAGCTAGCTACTCAGAGGCTGAAGCAGGAGGATCACAAGTTCCAGGGCGGCTTGGTCTAGACAGCAAGACCCTATCTCAAAAATCAAACAAAAAAACCCAAACATAAACCCCAGGTATTTAAGACTTGAACCTGGGCCCCCAGGCTGGAAGTTGGCTTCTCTTGTGGATTCCGGGTCCTCAGGTGGATCCACTCAACAGGACTTGGCCCTTCCCGCCCGGTTCCTGGACCTGGAAGCCCCGGCCAGGCGCGGGCCCCCAGGTGTGACCCCTCACCTCGGTGCAGGCTTTTCAGCGTCTCATAGGTGAAGAAGCTGAGCCCGGCGTAGGGAATGACGCCCAGCACGGTGGGCGTGAACCCGTGGTATAGCGTCTTCAGCCCCTCTTCTCGCGAGATCCGGGCAAAGACATGGAAGATGTTGCTGTACCTGCCAAGACAGCGGGATGAGTGGGCCGAATCAGTGATCCACCCACTAATGCCTGGCTCCTCCTGCGGCCGCTGAGCCTGGGCCTGGCTTCAATACGTTTTTTGTTTTGTTGTTGTTTTGTGTTTTTGTGGATCAAAACCCAGGGGCGCTCTACCAACGAACCACATTACCAGCCCCCTTATCTGAAACAAGATCTTGTGAAGGATCTGAACTTGGAATCCTCCTGCCTCAGCCTCCTAAGCTTGTGCCTCCACGTCTGGCTTTTCTTACTGCCCGACTCAAGGAGACCTTCGGTTTGCTCAAAGCGGGGGGGGGCTGGTGGACTGAGTGCCGCAGCGGGCACACCAGGCCTGGCCAGCGGCCCAGGTGGGACTGAGGCGCAGATCGCAGCAGTGCCATCTGCACTCCACAAGGTGCCCCAACCTTAACCCCCACCCAGGCCCGGGCAGCCTGCAGGAGGGACCTCGCCCCACAGGACTCACATTTCCTTCGCGGTCACGGCCATCCTGGCCCGGACCAGGTCCAAGGGGTAGGTAAGGGAAGCAGCCGTGGTTCCCGCCAGCGCTCCCGCGAGGAGGCGAGGCCACGGGGGCAGGGCCCTGGGCGGGGAGAGGAGACCGGGCGCTGGGGTGCGCAGGGACCCCGTGAGGATGCACCCCCAACCCACCTGCGCGGGCCAGGTGTCCCGGAAGGGTGACTCAGATTCTCAGGGCCTGTTGCGCCTTTCCTGTCCCAACAGGAGTGCAGGTCCCGCCTAAGACCTGGGGACAGCAGTCCACGGCCCGGGACTCGGGCTCGGGGTGGAGGCGCTGTTAGGGTCGGAGCGAAGGAGCAGTTTGGGAACCAGAACTAGGCTACGCGCAACCTAGACCAGGGGTTAGGGGCGGGACCTGGCCTGGAAGGCAGCGGCTAAGGGGGCGTGTCCTACTAGAAGGGGCCTGCACTAGAAAAGGCGGGGTCTAGTCTGGAAGGCGGGCCTAGGGGGCGTGTCCTAGTACAGGGAAGGGAGGGGCCTGCCAGTCGGCCGGCGGGCGTGTCCTAGCAAAGGGGCGGGGCGGGGCTCACTCTCCACGGAAGCCGTAGTAGCGCCCGAGCACGCGCTTGTACTCCTCATGCGCGCTGAACTGGATGGCGGCGTAGGGCACCACGCGCACCATGGTGGCTGAGTTCCCGCGCCACAAACTCAGGAAGCCCTCGTTGAGGTAGGTGAAGTAGAGGACCCGGAAGGCCTCCTGGGAAAAGGGGGAGAGGTCATCATCCTCCCGCCTCGTTTTTCGAACAGCTTAAGACGTCACCCGCTTAGCCCGGCCTCCCACGCGGGGTCTTCCCCGCAAGCCCTGGGCCCCCGGAGCTGCCCAGCAAATGGCCGAGGCCCGGTCTGCAAGGAAGGGTCAGCGCGATGCACATGGCGTTTCTGGCGCTGGCTGGTAGCGCGCACGTAAAATTGCTAGGACTCTGGGAGGCTGAGGCAGGAGAATGCAGAGTTGGAACCTAGCCTATGCAACTGAGCAAATAAAAATGAAATGGGGGTTGTGTCTGTGAATGTAGCTCAGTGCAAAGGCTCTGGGCCCCATCTCCAGCGCAAAAGAAAGAAAAGATAGAGTTCTTTAGCTAGAAACTCCTGGCGGCATTTAACAGTAAACCACAGATGAAACCTGGGCTCAGAATCCCAAGGGCATGGCAGGGTCCCTCATTAACTCCCTGGGGGAAGGTCAAGCCGCGGAGCTGCTTGCCCGGTGCAGGGAGGGAACAGAAGGGGAAAGTGGCCCTGCCCGGATCACCCTGCGCCCTCCGTGCCGCCCAGGGCCAGCTCACCTTGGCAGAAAACCTTTTTGAAGACACTGAAAGGGGAAAAAGAAATGAGACTGAGACACGAAGGACGGAACCCCAGCCTGTGCCCCCCAATACCAGAGTCTGGTGAGAGCGCGGCGGGGGTGAGCTCCTGGGCTCCCCCAGCAGGGACCTCATCCTCCCCCCACTCCCGCACTCCTCACAGCAAACGTCTCAGGCTGGCCCAGCTCTTGGCATCCGCACTCAGCGCCCCATCCCGGCTTGGACTTCCTGCAGCTGCAGCCGCCAGCCGCCAGGGGGCGCACGGCAGCCCTGGCTCTCAAGCACGCGGGACCCACCTTGGCTCCCGGGCGGTCCTGCCTGCCCACTGCCCATCTGTGACAGGAGGGCCAGTCCAGGTGATGGGAGCCCTGGCGTGTGATGTCTCCAAGCTGGCCCCAGAGGGAAAGCGGTGAACACTGGTGAAAGGCTAAGGTGTCATCTCGGGTGGTGCTAATACTGGTCAGCTCCAGAGGGATGGATCTGGCATCTGTGCTGGGTGGAACTGTGCCCCTTCCCAGTGGACCTGACTTGGAGTTGGGCTCTTGGAAGAGGTCATTGAGGTGAGATCTACAGGACAAGGGGGGCCCACAATCCAATCACAGCGACACATGGATGGCCACCAGTCCAGGCCACTGGACCCCTGCCCCAGGCCAGAAGGGGCAGGAAGGGCCCTCCTGGGTTCTGGAGGGGGTGGGGATCTGTGACCTCCGTGGTGTCCAGAACTGCTTCTGTCCACTGGCTTCCTGGCTCCCTGGACTCGGTGACAGCAGCCATAGGACAGAGCTCCCCAGTGAAGCTTCCAGAAGGGACAAAAGGCATGAAGGGCAGCACACACCTTGGAAGATGATCTTAGTCCGGTCCAGGGGGGCCACCGCTGTCTTGGCGAGTGCACCAGCCAGGGCACCGGACAGCAGGGAGCTCAGCACTTGCCAGTGGTCTCTCTGCAAGGGGACAGGGCAGTGTCAGTGGGGAGAGAAAGGGGACAGTCCCCTCACCCCAACCCCAGCTGGCAGGGAAGTGGCCTAAGGAGTATGGCAGGATGCAGCAAGGGGCCCTGGGTGGCACAGGTGTCTGTCCCTCTGTCCCTGGCCTCTTGGTCACACCTCAGGCTCCTGGTCCTTGGGCCACAAGTTAACTGGGGACCCGGATTGGCCAAGGCCCCAGCCCCCTGGGAATCTTGCATCCTGCCCAGCCCATGTGCCTGACTGTAGCAGGGGATGGTTATGGCCAGACCCTGAGGTCTGCGGGGGCAGGAGAGCAGACCTGACACCTTCACTCCCACTCGGTCCTGGGGACAGAACCCCGAGCCAGCCCATTTGCTAGTCTGAGCCAGGGTCTCACTATGCAGCCCTGGCCGGTCTTGAACTTGTGGCAGTCCTCCCGTCTTAGCTTCCATAAGACTGCGGTAACAGGTGTGTGCCACCACACCCGACCCAGCCGCCCTTTTTAAATTTTGAGATAGGGTCTTACTAAGTTGCCCAGTTGATAAGCCTGGGCTCAAACTTGCATCCTCCTGCCTCAGCCTCCTGGAGTGCTAGACCTGGGTTGGCTCCCAGTCCTGTTCCATGTGTCCTGGTGGCCCCGTGACCTGCCCTACCCCTGGCCTCTGGGGCTCAGGACCCTCTCCTCCAATGCCCCCAGCACCCCATCTGTGGGCCCAGCCTAGCCCTCCCCAAAGTAACAAAATCCACAGTGAGTCCAAATTTCTAAGGCTAGGGCTGGGAATTTAGCTCAGTGGCATAAAAGCCTGCCTTGCAAGCGCACGGTCATGAGTTCAATCCCTGTTACCGATAAAAAAAAAAATTTTCCAAGGCTGAATTCTAAGGTGGGTTCCATCTCATCTTTGGGGAACCCTGCCTTTTGCGGGTCACATGGCAACATGGTAGACAAAAGGCTTCCATGTTTTTTGGTCTATCATTTTTGAGAGAGGGGCTCACTATGTAGTTCACACTGGCCTTGAGCACATAGTGAGCTTCCTGCCTCAGCCTCCCAAGTGCTGGGATCACCACGCCCAGCTCCCATGGGATGTGAGAGGTGTGGGTGCTTGGGGGTCCCTGTGGCAGCTCTGAGGCACAGGCTGCCCTCAGGAGCAGTGTCCCTGACCTTTATGACAGGGCAGCTGCCAGCTCTGCTGGGGACCAGTGAGGGGGCCACATCATGCTGGCTCAGTGGCAGCTGCAGCCCTCAGGCAATGACTGGGGTTTATTCCAGCGCTGGTGCAGCTCAGGTGCAGCTCAGGCAGGCCACCCACGGGACCTGGGAAATGCTCACTCTTCCTTTGACACTGAGGGGCGCTGTGCAGCCCCTCTGGTTCCAGTGATCCTCCTGCTTCAGCCTCCCTAGACCCTGGAACAGTGGCTGGACCCCGCAGAATGACGGCTGTGGCTGCTCCTTCCTGCCCTGACAACCCCAACCCCCTCACTGAGCACTTCTGCCAGCCTGTTGCTCCTGGATGCCTTCAGGGACTGGGGGAAACGTTAGGAGGCCCTGAGGATGACTCAGGTCTAGCCTTTGACCCTGTGGACTTTGCGAGCCCCTGCGGCCCTGGTGTCAGGGCTGTGGGACTGGGCTAGCTGGTGTCTCTGGTTTCTCTGGTTCTGCCAGGAGAAGCTGGGTGAGGATGTCCTGGCCCTTGGTGAAGAGAGACACCCGTTTTTTCCTTTTTTCAGTACTGAGGATGGCACCCAAGGCCTCTGCACTGAGCTCCGTCCCCAGCACTGTTCCAAAAACACTTTTTTTTTGTTTTGAGACAGAATGTTGCTGAGTCAATAAATCATCCAGGCTGACCCTCTTGCCTCAGCCTCCTGAGTGCTGGAGGCTTCTCGTCAGAGGTGTCTGGCTTCCTGTCACCTGCAGGGCCTTGGGTGGAAAAGAGGGTGGCCCGTGTCCCCCCACCCTCCACCCTGGGATGTCACCGGCCAGGGCAGAGGTGTGAGGGTGAATTCTGGGGCAGGGGCAGGCGACTTGCCTTGGTGGAGGGCAGGACGGTGTCTGCGCCCTTGTGCAGGCACATGGAGGCTTCCTTCACGCCACTCCCCATGCCAGGGCCTCCCGCCGCCGCGCCTCCTTGTCCTGCGGGAAGAGGGGTGTGAGCCAGGCCTCCCTGTGAGGCTGAGGACGCCCTTGCATGTGACGGTGACTGTGATTCTCTGACCCAGTACCCACAGAGCCAGCTAACCCAGGAGGATGAGGTCACACTGCTGGGCTGGTGGCTGCGGGTACAGGCTGGGCGTCCATCTGGTCTTTGGTGGCATGGCCAGGCCTGGGGAGCCAGGGGAAGCTCTTGGAGTCCCTGACCCACGCCTTCCAGCTGTGCGGAAGCCAGGGTGCACAGCTCAGCCGCAGAGCTGGGCTTATCGGGGCTCTGGGCTCTGCTGCCGGCACCCAAACTACAGCTGAAGTGGGTGCCTGAGCTTCCAAGCATGAGGTGGTGGCGCGTGGAAACACTCCTGGCCATCAGTGCTGGAGTGTAACCCTCCAAAACTGCTGGGCACTGGCACAGGTGTGGGGCGGCCAAAGAAGGCGGTGGCGGATGGCTGTCCCCGGCAGTGAGGGACAGGGGCCTGCCACACGGGTCCTGGCTCAGGGTGCCGGAGGCGGCCGGGTCTGTGATCACGGCCTTCTCTGCTCTGGAGGCCCAGGGTCAAAGGTCCACCTGAGCCAGGGAAGGTGCCCGCCAGAAGGAACCTTAGAAGGTAGAAGTGAGGTCACAGAGATGGCCTCGAAGGGGCTGCTGAGATCCCCACTCTTCCTCCTGCTCCCCTTTTCCGTGAGGTAGCCGGGCCTTTGTACTAAGCTCCATCCCCAGCCCTTTTTATTTCTTACTTGAAAACAGGGTCTCACTAGGTTGCCTAGTCTGGGCTGGATCTTTCGATCCTCTTGCCTCAGCCTCCCAGGTACCAAGATGACAGGTGTGCGCCATTGAGAACCTGCAACTTGGAAAAAGGGCCTTTGCACATGTCACTGAGGGAAGCCCTTGGATAAATGCACCACTGATTCCAAGCCAATGACTCAGTGTCTTTAGGAGACAGATGGGGAGGCCAAAAGTGGGCTGGGGGCGTCCTGCTGAGACGGGACCTGAGGGCCTGCCTTTCTCCAGAGCCTGGCCTGGCACCAGTACCTGGAACCCCAGGACAGGAAGTATTTGTTTACTGTGGTGCTGGGAATGGAACCCAAGCCTGGTGCATGTCACACAAACACTCACTACTAAGCTATTCCCCAGGCCCTTGAGGAACTACAGAACTGCTGGATATGATGGTGCACCTGCAGTCCCAGTACTCAGAAGGCTGAGGCAGGAGGATCACCATGAGTTCGAGGCCAGCCTGGGCACAGCAAGTTGCAGGCCAGCCTGATCTGCACAGTGAAACTCTGTCTCAAAAAAGACCAAAAAAACCCAGTGACTATATATGTGTGTGTGTATATGTATATATATATATATATAAATTTATTTTACTTTAGACTTAGTTTTTTGAGACATGGTCTGGCACTCACAGTGATCCGCCTGTCTCAGCCTCCCAAGTGCTGGGATTATAGGCGGGCATCAGCAGGCCCAGCAGAATGTAGGGGTTTTTGAAAGCATATTAAAGTAAGAGACCTATGGCCACGCATCGCACTCAAATCCAACCCACGGCTTCGCACGCACGCCCGCCCACCTCCTGCAGCAGCTCTGGAGTACTCCCCTCCTCAGGGCCTCCAGCTGCACTGTCCAGGCTGCCTCCGTGTCCCTAATGGAGTCAGAACGTTCCCATGTCATGGTCATTTCGATACCGGGGACAGCCAAAGCGGGTCAGTGGCTATCGTGGTGAGTCCAGCGGCTGAGGACAGACATGGTGTGGTATTTTTTCAAGATGTCTGTCAGACAGCATTCACTGAGCTTTTAGACACAGGGGATTACAGCTGGCAATGAGGCGCCCTTGTCACGTGGGGGACTTATAGCACACCCCGTAACCTCCCCTGCGCACGGAACCCGGACTGAGCCCTGAGGAGCAGCACAGGGGCAGGCGCAGAAAGTGGGGAGCCTGACACTGTGCCCAGCCACACAGTCTCACACTGCCCGTGAGGAGATGCCAAACCCAACAGCCAAGCAGCTGCCCCCGGCCAGTCCAGGTCCCAATGCGCAGCCGAGGTGCTGACCTCGAGAGAGGACATGGGGAAATGGGGGAGCTCAGATCAGTGCCTGGAAGCTATTCCCAATAAAATGTCAGGAGAAGAAACAACACATTGAGCGCTGGGCATGGGATTGGCCTCCCAGCAATCGGGAGGCTGAGGCAGGAGGACTGCTAGTTTGAGGCCCACCTGGGCAACTGCTCAAGACCCTGTCTTGAAGTAAAAAGGGATGGGGGTGTCACTCTGGTGGAGCCCCTGCTGAGCGTGTGCGGAGCCCTTGGTCCCTTCCCCAGCAAGACGTGCTTGTGCAGATGGAACAACAGCATGCGCAAGACAGGACAGGAGGGGCTGAGAAGCAGGTGGATGAGGCAGAGAACCAGGCACTCAGCAGCACAGAGCAGAAATGGACCTGACCATCCACTGCTGGGCCAGCCGGGCTGCCTGGGAGACCCAGGAGGTGGAGATGCAGCTGGCCCCCCAGGAACTGTGGACCTCCTGCCCACCTGGAGCTTGGAAGGCAGGGAGTTGCTGCTTCAGGAGCCCCAGGGCCCAGCAGAGGCCACACCTGGGAGCAGAGGCCACAGAGGGCCTTGCACAACCTGAATACCCAACCGCTGCTGGCCTCAGCCTGCACCAGGGACGCCCACAGGGGTGCATGCCATGCATAGGACAGGAAGGGCCAGGCTGGGGGACACCGCCTGCACCCCCAGGTTCCCTGCAGCACAAGCCAGGCCACGTGGGTGATGACCAGGGTGGGCTTAGGAAGTGAACAAATGCCCGCATCCGGGCCAGGCAGCTGCACAGTCACAGCCCCAGCGCACCTTCTGCGTCTGTGTCAAGCATGGCAGCCTCTTCTTCCTGTCACCATCCCTGCAGCAGTGAACTGTGAGGACCAAGGGTGCCATAACCACAGGGGATGGAGACTAGCTCCAGGAGGAATGGCTGGGTCTGGGCACACGTGGGGCTCTTCTGTCACTCAGGTGTCCCCGAGCACACAGGGCTCCTCCCAGGCCAGCACACAGGACCTGCTGGGGCTGGGGGCTGCCAGAGATTGCCTGGTCTTGGCCGCTCTGGGTGGGCAGCACTCAGCACATGTCCTCAGGCATCTCCCCTGCACCCCGTTTAGTGTCAGTCATTTGTTCACAGGCTCAGCAGGAACCTGGATGCTGGACACTAGCCCATGCAGTCCTGTGACGAACCACCTCAGGGACAGGCCTCAACCTTGAATATGGAACTCATGGGTGTCTCACACATAGCTCAAGCCTGGCATGGTGGCACATGCCTGGAATCCCAGCACTCAAGAGGCTGAGGCAGGAGAATCCCAAGTTCAAAGCCAGCTTAGCAAGACTCTCTCACAATACACAATGAAAGCACCAAGGGCCCTGGGGTGGCTCGGTGGCACATGTGGGAGGACCCAGCTGCCCTCCCCAGCATCTTGGGAAAATAACAGGGAAACGCACCCCAAGTGCTGCCCAAGGCTGGGCAGGGCGCTGTCCCCAGCTGCAGACCCTGCTCCTGTCACGGTGTCCTACTCAGCAAAGCGCTTCTTACCTGGCATTGGCCCCACGTTAGACACTGTGAGAGATCCAGGGACAGCGTATACACAAGGGCCGGGTAGTTCAGCTGTGGGTGCCCGCCTGGCATCCAGAGGCCCCAGGTTCTACACATGGCACAGGGGCAAAACCAGCCAAGGTCTAAGCAGCCCCATGGCAGCGTCAAGGGCAGAAAGTAGAATGAATGGGGCCTGACAGGCACACAGGGTGACAGGAGGGAACTCATGGGTGTAGGGTGAATGGCCCACTGGGAACAGGAGGCAGTGATGGTCACACAGTGACGTGGGTGTCCATGGATGCCGCTGACCTGCACGCTGAAAATTTTCAAGTGCAAGGCAGCTGGGAGCCGGGCTCTCTGGGAGGCTAAGGTGGGAGGATCACCAGTTCCAGCCCAGTTCAGGCGTCTCTGAGATGTAGTGAGATCCCCATCTCAAAATTTAAAAAAAAAAATTTTTAAAGGCTTGGGGACACAGTTCAGTACGAAGGCCATGGGTTCAATTCCTAGAATTACACACACACAAACACACACACACACACACTAAAACAAATAAATTTTTTTTGGTACTGGGGATTGAACTCACGACCTCACACTTGCTGGGCAGATGCTTATGTTGCTGAGCTAAATCCCTGGCCCCATAACAAATACATTTTAAAAATCAAGAATCCAGGATGTCCTGGAACCTGCGGGGTCCCTGGCAGCCACGCAGCTGAGGTCACAGTGAAACAGCAGGGCTGCCCAGCCCTCAGAGGGCCTCCCTTTCCAGAGCAGAGGCAGGGGGCACAGGGCAAGGCCTGGAACAGACTGGACACAGAGCCACCCCTGCTGAGGACCTTGCATGGGCACAGGGACTCCAGGCCTAGGGCCTTCCCAAAGTGGAGGTGCTGCAGGCGGCCTTGACAGCCACGGGCTGGCACCTGCAGTCAATCCCATTGTCATACAGGGGAGGGCAGCTAAGTGGCCACAGCCATGCACTGGGGGTGGCCGCAGCCCACGGGCAGAGTGTGCTTGGCATGCTGCAGTCCTGTATCCCAAACTGGGCACCGCCCTATCAAAAACCTCAACAGCCCTTTTTTATTTTTCATTTGGGGACAAATTCTTGCTAAGTGTCTAAGTTGTCTTGAACTTGCCATCCTCCTGCTTCAGCCTCCCAGAGATATGTACCACTGTGCCCAGCAAGGCCTAAATTTTTGCAACATGAGGCCCAGTATGGCACTGTGCACTGAGTTAGCCTTCAAAGTTCTGTGCTAGATCAGTAAATTCCTAGGACATGCTAAATTCTGCTTTGGCTGCATTTTCCCACACCAGCATACTCCTCTACATCCTTCAAAGCCCATCCTAAATGTTCCAGCCTCACTTTCCCCTAAAGTTAGTTGCTCTGCCCTGCAATAAACATTCAGTAGTTCTCTGCTGCACTGTGAAGGGTTACTTTCCACTCACCTCTGCCACTAGCCTGAGGGTTCCTGGCTCATGCAGCCCTGCTGCTTACCCAAGAACCACTGAGTAGGAAACCACTGAATTGCCCCTGGTCACCTCTTGCCTGGCAATCTGCTTCTGTGTGCTGTGCCCTGTGTCTGGCCTGAGGTTCCCCACCCTCTCTGACCCAGAGCAGCTCCAGACTGAGCATGGGTGGCACCGCAAGCTAGGGTTGAACCCTGCAGTCTCCCTCACAGCGGCATGTGACCCTGTCACCCTGGCCCTGAGCCTCTCAGACAGGTGTTTCCAGGACCACTTGTGGCAGACACTAAGGATGAAGCCAGGCCCGCACTCTGGGAGGCTGAGGCAGGAAGACCTCAGGTTTGAGCTCAGCCTGGACAACTTAGCGAGACCTTGTCTCAAAAAGCAGAAAGGGCCAGGGATGGGGCTCAGTGGGGAGAGCCTGTGTTCCACCATCAGGGTGTGAAAACTTGGAGATGAGCAGCTATGTGGGGACCAGGCCTGCATACCTGCAGAGACCCTGCCTCCCGCTCTGCAGAAGAAAAGTGTGGAGGAGAAGCATTGTGTCCAGCAGAGCTGGCAGAATTTGCACAAACAAGGCAGCTGAACAACTCCGCAGTCAGCATTCCAACTGTGTCAGGCACCCAATCCACCTGTGTTCTACATAAACACTAGGGTGTTAGGGTCCTGCTGGCTAGAGACTAATTTCAGCACTCTGGAGGCCAAAGCCAGAGGGTCTCCATGAGTTTGAGACCAGCCTAGGATAATAGTGAGTTCATGGCGGGCCTGGACTACATAGCAGGACCCTGTCTCAAAAACCAAACAAGCTGGGCATGGTGGTGCACACTTATAATCCCAGCACTTGAGAGGCAGAGGATTGCTTTGATTTGGAGGCTAGCCTGGGTTACATAGTTAGTTCAAGACCAGCCTGAACTACATAGCAAGAACCTGTCTCAAAAAAAAAAAAAAAAGTCCAGGGATATAGTTCAGTGGCATTAAGCCCTTGCCTGGCAAGCGCAAGGTCCTGAGTTCAATTCCCAGTATCAAAAAACAAAACAAAGCAAAGCAAAAAACAAAACAAAACAATACTCTGCCATTTTAGAGAAGGAGCTGTGATGGGTCTTGGAACTATTCCGATGTGGTCCTGAGACACAAATGTCTTCACTTTCTCACCCCATCCTACACAAGAGCATGTGACCCAGAGATGGGGTGGAAGCTGCAATACCTGCTGTGACCACTGCTCTGCTAGGGACACTGCAGCCCACCTCTCCTGCTGCTGTCTCACTGGGGATCTCTGGCCTCTTGTGCGCCCTGGCACAGCTGGTTCCCATGCCCCAGCCCCCACCTTCACTTTATAAATCAGCCATGGCATGCCAGGTGTGGTGGCGCATGCGTGTGATCCCAGTACTCTGGAGGCAGGAGGATCACTGAGAGTTTATGACCAGATCTTGTCTCCACTCCCCCTCCCCAAAACAAATTAAAAAAAGAAATAGGACTTTTTTTTTTTTTAAACTTTTGGAGACAGGGTCTCACTACACAGTTCAGGCTGGTCTCAAACTTGCAAGGATCCTTCTGCCTCAGCTGTCCTGGTGCAGCATGCACAAGGCCCTGGGCTCCATCTAGAACGCAGGAAAAGTAACAAATGTCCGAAACAAGTCAGTTGTAAGGATACACTATACTACACTGTGTGAAGAGTTTCTCACCCCTCTCTGAGCCTTCCTTCTCTCTACAGAACTTTGTGTGGACCCTAGAATCTGGGTGCTTAACACTGGAGTCAAGAAGTCACAGCAAAAGGTACCCAGGAAGAAAACAAACACTGACAGCACATTTTAAAAATAGCACAGTGACCAGGGAGGGGTTGCCGAGGGACAATGTCCTACTGCTAGACCTGGCTGCTAGCTTTATTCTTCTGTCTTCTTCTCCCACACACACAATACAGATTTTAAGAAGTTTGTTTTTACACTTAAAAATACAACATGTGTGGCAGAACTGCAGACAGAGCCCAGCACACACTCCAAGTCACACCCTGTTGCTTACAAAACCTAAAGAGCAGCCAGTTCAGGTCCAATCAGTGATCCTTTCCCAGCGTCCCCCTGCCAGGCTGGCAGAGAGGGTCCAGACGCTGCTGGCTGGGGGAAAGGCCTAGTCTAGGGGAGAAACACAAAGCAGCGCCCAGCTCCCAGCATCTGGTTTATCTCAATCTGACCCCACAATTGTCTTTTTTCTCTTTTAATTTCGGCTTGGATTGGTTTGGCTTAAAACAGGCTCTCATTATGTAATCCAGGCTGGCCTCAAACTCAAAGAGATATTCCTGCCTCAGTCTCTAGAATACTGGGATGACAAACATGTGCCTCCATGTCCAGTTTCTGTGTGTGTGTGTGTGTGTGTGTGTGTGTATAACTAGAGATTAAACCTAGGAGTACTCTAGGAGATATTATTATTTTATTTTTTTGAGACAGTATCTGGCCTCAAACTCATAGCAATCCTCTTGTCTCAGTCTCTTGAGTTCTGGGATCACAGGCATGTGCCACCATGCCCAGCTTGGAGACTTTTATTTTATTTATTTATTTATTTAGGTACTGGGGATTGAACTCACAACCTTGTGTTTACCAGACAAGCGCTTGAGCCACTGAGCTAAATTCCCAGCCCTGAGACTTTTATTTTTTTGAGCTAGGATCCTGCTAAGTTGCCCAGGCAAGCCTGGAATTTGTATTCCTCATTTCAGCCTCCTGGTAGCTAGGATGACACATGTGCCACTATGCCTGGCTCCTGGTCTTTCTTTCACTAGACACAAGAGAAGAGAAAGTTGCTGGGGCTGTCACTCCACAGCGCAGCACGCACAAGGCCCTGGGCTCCATCTGCAGCTCAGGAAAAGTAACAACAGCTCTACGATTCTTCCAGCCATCGAGGCCCTCAGGTGCCCTGCACAAAACCCCCAGCACTCCCCGGCACTGGCCTACTACCCTCCGAGCCTGGGCTCACCCTGGGCACCACAGAAGGACTCTCCGGCTTCTGAACTTTAGCCGACTGGAAGAGAGACACAAGTGTAATGTTTGATCTCATGCCATGAGCCAGGACATCAGAGAGAGGCCAGGGATCAGAAGTCTTCCTGGATGTTTGTACCCCAGAGCCTGGACAGATTGGAATTTGCTAAGAGCTGAGCAGAGGAGGAAACGGAAGGCCATCAGCTCGAGATACAGAGAGACCTGTGACCCCACGGGAGGTGCATCCTAGACCTGGCTCTCCCAGGAGATGGTGCTGGACCTAAGCTCCACAAACACAGTGCACATTTACATATTTGCCAACACCTAATTCTGTTCACCCCATTCATTTGTGACAGCAAAATACAGGCAACAGATTAAGCAACCATAGGTCAGGCACTGGCAGTATAGTCAATGAAATTCAATGCAAAAATGGCTAAACCTGATGTGGTGGTGCACACCCGGAATCCCAGCACTCAAGAGGCTGAGGCAGGAGGATCACTGCAAGTTCAAGGCCAGACTGGACTACATAATGAGACTCTGTCTTTAAAAATAAAACAAGGCCTGGGGATGTTGCTCAGTGGCACTGCATCTTCCTGGCAAGCACAAAGCCCTGAGTTTGATTCCCGGTACCAAAAAATAAATAAAAATACAATAAAATCAATCAAAATACTTGGGAGGCTGAGGCAATAGGATTGTTGTGAGTTCGAGACCTGCCTGAGCTATAAAGTGAGCTCAAGGCCAGCCTGAAGTGCACAGCAAGACCCTGTCTCAGAAGGACCAAAAGAAAAAAACACTGAAATAAATAAACAACAAAAAAAGTGACTTAATATTTTGGGGGCATGGTGCTGGGGCTGGAACTCAGGACTCACATGTGTTAGGCAAATGCTCTGCCACTTAGTGCCACCCCAGCCCATGCAGAGGTTCAAGAGACAGAGACTGCTGGAGAAGGGGGCTGAGGCAAGAGAGCCCAGCCAGCCCACTTTAGTGACTCAGTGAGACCCTGTTCCAAAACAAGGGCTGGAGATGTAGCTCAGTGTGAAGGCCCTGAAGAAAAGAGAGAGAGATAGAGAGATAAGATACCCACTCCCTGCCCCAGTCAACAGGTACCTTTAGCAGGGAAATCTATACATTATTCCAAAAGGGGCACCCAGAAAAGGACAGGGTTCAGGCAGGCAGGAAAAGACCTTCTTGGTCCCCACCCACTCTGCACTGGATGGGAACAAACCCTAGAAGGATTTATCAGAGAGCTACGCCTCAGCCCTTACAAACTTGTACTCTGAGGATTTTTTGTTTTGTTTTGTTTTGTTACCAGGGAATGAACTCAAGAGCTCGCTCTTGCCAGGCAGGAGCTTATGCTGCTGAGCTAAATCCCTGGCCCCCAAACTTGTACTCTGAAACAGGGTCTTGTGCTAAGTTGTCCAGGCTGGCCTCAAACTCACAATCCTCCTGCCTTAGCCTCCCAAGTAGTTGAGGTTACAGGAATGTGCCATCACACCCAGCCCGTTTTGTTTTTCAGTTGTATGCCCTTTTGCACAGTTTTGCTGAGCATGTGTGTGTGCGCATGTGTGTTTACCTATGTACATCAATTATACTGTCAAAGTTTAACCATGCAGGGATTGAGGATATGTCTCATGGGGAGAGTGTTCACCTTGCATTCACTAAGTCCTGGGATTCATCCTCAGAACCACAAAAAAATTTCAACATGTACACACACGTCATATGTGTGTATATAAAATGTACACATGCACATACATACACATGTGCATGACAGACTCCTATATGCATACACAAGCCTGGGCAAACCCCAGCCACATCTGCTGCAGTTGGACGGAAAACCCCAAGACACTTAGGCAGGAGCACAGCAGCAGAAGGTGGTATGAGCCTGTGGAACTTTCCAGTACTGTGCAAGCAAAAGGAGCTGTTGGCACCGTGCAAGCCTTCCAGGGAACATCACTGCTTTTCAGCGACAACAAAGCCACTGGACTCCTAAGCCATGCACATGCAAATCAGACTGGAGGGGACACGATAAGTTCCAGCAGAATCAACCCCAGGTCCATGTGGCCTCTCGGTTCAGCTGTAAGTGTAGAACCTTTAACCACTGCCCTGGCAGTGTCTCTTGGCTGGCTTCACCGAGCTCCTCCACAGGCCACAGGGACCCTGTCTCCTCCCTACAGCGGTACCTAGATGCCGAGCCTTCCATGCCCCTCCCGGTTGGGAGATGCAGGCTCGGGCAGTTACCCAGGGTCTGCCCCTCGGCCACTAAGCCTTTCCGGATCAGATCGGTCAAAGTCACCACTCCCGAGAAGCCCGGGGGCAGGGTGGCATTCTCGTTGGATGCCACCCCGCATAAACCGAACGGATGGCAACAGCGGGGCGTCCACAGAAGCGGGCCTGCCAGGCGCAGGCTCAGACGGGGGTAAGCTTTGGTGTGGGAAGGGCGCGTCGTGGTCCCGGTACGCGGGGAGGACGGTGACAGCCGGGCACAGACCTGGGCGCACCTGGGAGAGAGCAAGAGGTGGGGACCCCAGGAAGGTCAGTGAGGGGACGGGCAAGCGGGGGGCCCCGCTGTGGACGGAGCCAAGCGCCCGGGCGGGGTGGGCTCACGCCGGAAGTGGGGCTGTCACGGACGGGCACGGTCTCGGGTGTCTGGGGTTCGTGATCTGGGGTCACGTGGAGGTGCCCAAGTGGCATGGGGTGTCAGCGCGGAGCGCGACCTCGGGGGTCGGGGTCAAGATTGTCAGGGCGCGAAGCCGAGCAAAGAGAGCCCCGGGGCACCACACGCCAGGGCAGGGGTCGGGACACTCTCACCTCTCCGCCCCCGCCAAGCAGCTGTCGCGCCCCGTCACCCTCTCCCCTGCCCCGGCCCACGTGACGAGGCCAGCGCGCAACCTCGGCTCTGCCTGACAGCGCAGTCCCCCGAGCCGCGTCCCCGCGCCCCGCTCACCTGCCCGGACGCGTCACCGCCGCCTGCTCCGCCACCACAGCCCCGCCTCGCGAACGCCCGAGGGGCCCACGCCGCATTCCTATTAGCAGCCCGATAACCAATCAGTGCTGGCGGAGGCAGGAATTGGCGGGCCTGAAGCAGATGGCCAGCCCCTTCAGCCAATCGTAGACGGATGAAGGCGGGGCTGCTGGAAGAGGCTCTGTTTTCCTCAAATGTTCCCGCAGGGCGCGAGACCTTGGGAGGCAGGGCCTCAAGGAAGGCCAGGATTGGAGTTTTAGTAAAAAATAGGCAGCCCTACTGACCAATAGCTTGGGAAAAGGGGCGGGACTCCAAAGAAGGTGGTGGGACTACAGGAGCTGAGTAGAGAGGGGGAACGAAGGGAGTAGCCCGGAGGCTAATCGTGGTTGGTTGTGAAGCCAAAGACGAGCAGGGCCCATGGCGAATTGCAACAGTCGTGGGCGGTGCGCACCGCCAGGATCCAGGCGTGCAAGGTGCGTTTGGCACTAAGCCGCGCTGCCCGAGGTGGCCTGGGGCTCCCCTCTGGCCACCCACGCCGATGCGGGCCTCCTGCTCTGGCCGTGAACTTGGACCGTTAAGGCTGAAAGACCCGGCCAGTCTTCCGGCCCCTCCCACGCAACTCTTCCTCTGCCAAGGCCACCCGGGCAGAAGCTAGCGGAGAGCACCCTGTTCCCATGGCGCGCACATGTGGGAAGAGAACACGGCGTCCCGCTCGAGCGCGCTACGTGACTTTCCGAATATGTCTGACTTCGCTGAGCTCACGCCTTCTATTTCACCGAACCCAGGGACAATCCCTGCTGGACCTTCTCCCTGCCGAGCCTTTGGTAAATTCACTGAGTTCTAACCACAACCCCGAGATCAGGGTGACCACCCCACACCCTTTACGGAAACCAAAGCAGAGAGATTCAGCGCCTTGTACAAAGCCACGCAGCACTCTGCCTGCCCAATTTGGGGATAACTCTGGAGCAGGGTCACAGACGACAGAGCCCCTGGGCGGGGGCCCAGAGACCCAGCTTAGACTTTCTCCAGTCACCTGATCACTGTACACTCGCAGGCACAGCGCTTATGAGCGCAGCTTCTTCATTTGGAAAACAGGCCAGTGGGCTGGGGTGAAGGCCTCAGTGTCCCGACTCATCGAGGGCTCCTCATTTCCTCCAGGTACAACCTGCCTTTGGTTGGAGGCCAAGTGCAGAAGCAGAGAATCTTGGAAAGAAGGGAGCTGAGATCTCACATTTCAGGGATGGATGCTTAATTTGTGCTTCCGTCCTAGGAGGGTGGGACCAGGGCTGTGGGTGGATTCGGGCTGTGGGTGTTACCCCCTCCAGGCCATCCTCCTGTCCTGATGGTCCGCTGGGGTGGCTGGGGGCTGCTGCTTCAAGTCCTGGCTGAGCCACATGATCTCACATGCCCTCAGGCAGGTGGCAGTGGCCGTGCCCACTTTGTTGATGAGAACCGATCCTCTGGGGCAACTGTCATGTGGTGGCAGGGCCCAGGGCTGGGTCTGGTTTATACCCTCTGCACCACGATGCTGGGGATAGAACTCAGGGCCTCATGCATACTCAGCAAGGGCTTTACCACTGAGCTGTGCCCTCAGCCCTTCAAAAATTGTTTTCAGACAAGATCTTGGTGAGTTGCTCAGGCTAGTCTTGAACTTGTGGTCCTCCTGCCTTAGCCTCTTGAGCAGCTAGGATTACAGGGAAGGGGCACAGCTGCACCTGACTCCCCACTTGTTTACTTGCTGGCCGCCTGACCTTCAGCAACTGACTCTGGCTCTCTGCCTCAGTTTCCCAGTATCTCCCAGGGGAGCATTCATGGAAAGGAAGAGACGGTTTATGTGGGTTTGTCCCATGGTAAGCACTGATAATTGCTAGCCTGGGGATTTTGTCTTCTCTGGGCCTGGCATCCGCCCTGTCTAGTGCTGTGGGGACACAGGCTAGCTGTGGGGAGAGGTTGCCAGCCAAAGAGGAAGGTGTCTGTGTCACAGGAGCCCCAGCTCTCAGCACCCCCTGCCAGGCCTTGGAGGAAGGTAGCAAAGCTCCTGGAAGGCCCCGTGGGGCCCCTAGGGACAGTGCCAAGTAAGGCAAGGGTGGCAGTGCTTTGGTCCTGGCTCCCTCTGCAGATGGTGCCAGAGGTGCTAGCTGGGCTCTGGCTGCTGTTCACTTGTCAGCAGGTGGGTGACAGCCAAGCTCACTGCTGCCTTCCAAAGCAGCAGGCAGTGCCCTTGGCAACGGCTGGGATGCCCCGATCCCAGGGTTCCTGAGGGCCTGGCTTGGGCAAGAGCAGCCCCAGTGCTTCCCGGTCTCCTTGGCTACTTGGGAATCCCTGCAATCATGGGACACCATGGCAGGCACAGGCTCAAAGACCTAAGGCCAGAAAGTCACTGGCCCAAAGTCAGGGGCATGGAGGAGCCCCAGCTGGGGATCAGTCCTGGGTGGCCAGGTGTTCAGATGACCAGCCGAGTCACAGAGGGGAGGTGGCCAGAATGGGGTGGCCAGGGCTGTGGGAAACAAGGCATGCCTGAGCCCAGTAGGGTCCAGGGTCCTAGGCCCTCATGGGGCCCCACCCAGGGTCTTTGTGGCACCCACAGGGGACACCAGCTCCCTCAGCCAAGGTGGGGAGGGCTGATAAGGGGAGAGCCACTGTCTGGAAGCATGGCCCAGAGCCAGGGAGGATGCAGGGCTGCAGGGGAGGGGTTGGTGGACAACACAGATGGGAAACTAGGGTAGTGGGGAACAGAGGCTGCCCACAGCAAGCTCACAGATAGCAAGGGCAGTGCAAACAGGAGGGGCCACAGACCAAAGTGACTTCCCAGGGTTCAGAGGTCAGAAACAACACGTGGGGTGATATGGCGGGGGTGTCTCTGAAGGAAGGGGACTCCAGGCAGAGGGCCCAGTTTGTGCAAAGGTCCTGGGGTAGGAGATTGATGTGGCCAGGACAGTGAATGAGGATTTGCACGGAAAACGAGGGTCGATCCTGGGCCAAGTGGGGGCTGAGCCTGCAGTTTCAATGTGGAAAACAATGCGGAGCCATGGGCAGGCCAGATGCTAGGCTCAGGCACAGAGTTTGTAGGCCACCCAGTGGGACAGAGGACCAAGCATCCAAGGGCCACCCAAGCCATACCTGTGGTGGATTCAGAAGTCAGAATGCCAGGTGAGGCCTTGTGAGTTAAGGAAGGGCAGTGTACCTAGATGGGGGTCTGGTCCTCCCTTCCATGGGGCTCAGTGTTGTGCTGCGAGGAGGTAGAACCAGGATGTCCACCCCAGGAGATGGGCAGGGCTGCTTCCACAGAAATGAAGAGCTGCCTGGGAAGGGAGGGATCTGTCCTGAGGCCAGGGACTATAGTGCTCAGGCCAGGAGCAGCCTCCTCTGAGGCAGGAGAGCCCTGCAAGGGTCTGGTCCCAAGGTTCAAACTAAGCAGGTGACACAGTACACCAGCTGCCTGGTGGCCACTGTGACCTCCAAGTGTGACTTTGGGGCAGGCAAGCTGGAGGCTGCAGTACCACGGCCACCTGTGGACCCCCAGAATGCTTGGGGTGTGGGGTGAGCCTCAGGGTCCTGGGAGATGATGTCCATATTACAGTGGGGAAACTGAGGCCCAGAGTGGGCTGCTGCAGCTATCTGGCAAGTGAGGCCCACAACATGGACAGATAGTGCCCGTGCAAGGCAGTCCCGGAGTGACAGGTGGCAGGTCTGGTCTCAGTGCACTCAGAGGCCTCTGTCACCTGCTCCCCCATTTAAATGGGTCAGAGCTGAGGTCCCTTGCTCAAGGTCGCAGAGCTGAGCTGGGGGGTGGGTGCTGAGTCCTCCTGGTGCCTGACCTACGTGACCGGCTACTGTCTTAAGATGACTGTGGCTTGTACACCCCCAGCCATTCTCCAGCCACTGAGGCTTGGCAGAGCTAAGAAGAGAGCCCTCTGGAGTCCACAGATGACTTTTATTACAGGACATTGTGCTGCTTCCCCAGGGGAGCCAGGCAATTGAGCCCCATGTACACCAGAGTGGCCCCACGGGAGGGGCACCAGGCGCTGAGCCAGCTGCAGCTGAACCCAAGTCAGGCAGAAAGATGTGGCTTTTGCACCAAGAAATGTCAAGACAGTTTCTGTGACACCAGAGAGGGGCAGGATGGTGACATCCCACCTGCCAGCTGCCAGGAGACACAGGAGGACACCTGCACCAGGCCGTCTAATGCTTCCCCTCCCATCCCAGTCACTGCAGAGACAGGACTGAGGGGTGCAGTGGTGAGTGCTCCTAAGTCCGGTGACTTGTGCAAGGCCACAGCCACCAGGGGCCGGGGTCACGGTGCCAGGTCACCTTTCTGGCCAGTCCACAGCTCCTGGAGCTTGATGTGGCAGCCCAGGTCCCGCAGGGCAGCCTTGGCCACGTCCTCGCAGTCCTGGTGGGCTGCCCGCGCCTGCGCGATGAGCGCCTCGGCACCCAATTCTAGGATGGGCTTGGAAAAGGCCTGGTTCCGGGACACCAGGTTGCGGATGAGCATGCAGGCCTGTCTCTGAAGGGGAGGGGATGTGAGCTGACTGCAGTGCAGCAGCCCATGTGAGACCCCGGCCCCAGCCCCAGCCCCAGGAAAAGATGGCTGAACAGAAAGTGGAGGGTAGGGAGGGACAGGACAGACAGGGATGGGGAGGGGCTCCTCCAGCTGGCCTCCCGGGGCCTACCTGCACACCGGCCTCCTGCGGGTGTGCCTTCATGGCCCGTAGGGCCGCCAGGGCACCACCACCCTCCATGATGACCTGGCTGTTCTCTGGCTTGCGCAGTGCCAGGACACACAGTGCTGCACAGCTCTGCTCGCTCACCTGCGGGAGGGCCGGGGGAGGTCTGGGCACAGCACTGGCCCCTAACCCCTTTGCAGGCCCTGTGTGTCTCCAGGAGCTTCTTTCAGCGCATTAGTGAAGGCAGTGGGGACCGCAGTGTGACAGAAGAGTACTGACAGCACTCTCAGGGGTGACAAAGCACTGGCCCCATGGGAACTTCCTGGGATGCAGGCAACAATTCCAGGGCACCTGGGGCCAGCATCCGGGAGCCTGGCTTACCCACCCTGGCCCACCCTGGGCCTGGACCCCACATCATCTACCTGCCTCCCCTGCAGTACCTGGGGGCTGGCCAGGTGCTGGGTCATGGCAGCCACGATGGCCTCTGTCCCGCCGGCCCGCACGATTGCATCCTTCACATCATCGTTGCCCGCGATGGCCCGAAGGGCGCTCAGTACCTGCTTCACAAGGTCCTAGCAGGGGGCAAGGCCCAGTCACCCTGACACCCACCCCGTCCTGCCTTGGGCCTGGTGCCGGCCTCAGGGTGCTGGGCTCAGAGGAGGTTAGAGCCAGCAGGGAGCCTTTCTGGCCAGCCAGCCTGCCTCAGCCGACTGACCCTAGGCCTCGGGAGACAGGCTGGGGTTGGGGCCTGGCTGGGCAGGCAGCGTCCCTCCCCCATCCCCTAGAAAATGGGTGCAGGGAACAGTGAGGGGCTGGCATGTGGCTCATTGGGACCCAGAGTGACAGGGAGCCTCCATGGAATCAGAACAGGAAACCCCGGCCACAGTTTGCCCCGGCCATGGTGCAGGCCCCACCTGGTGGTCATTGCAGCTGGCCAGCAGGGTCACCAGGACGTCGAGGCCCCCGAGGTCCACAACCTCCTGGCAAAACTCATTGCGCACAGCCAGGCGGGCCAGGGTGCTGCACAGTTCACGCAAGACGCCAGGGTTGCTAGAGAAGGCTGCAGGAGACTGTGAGTCAGTGTGGCAGCTCAAATCAGGGACGCTCGGGCAGCCCAGCCTGCAGTGCCCTCCTCCTACCCAGGCTCCAAATAAACTCAGGACCACTGCGGGCAGTCCCTAAAGTAAACCAGATTTGCACAGCAAGCCAATGCCAGAGGTTATAACCAGCAGCCATGGAGAGGCACACAAGACAGAGGTGCTGTCACACAGTTTGTGCCTGGCAGGGGAGCAGAGGCTGCTGGGGCCGTGCAGCGACACTCAGGGTATGTTGCCTGGCCTCTCTGGACGTGCCATGGTGTATTCAGTTGACGGGGCACCAGCTGCCTTTTTGAGGGAGGGTAGCGATTGCTGGGGATGAAACCCAGGGCCTCACACATGCTAGAAAGCACCCAACACTGAGCCAGCCACACCCCAGCCCTTTTAAAAAATATATATATTTTGAGTCAGGGTCTCACTAGGTCATCCTCAGCCTCCTGAGTAGCTGAGAGCACAGGGGTGCATCACTGCGGATGGGCCTCTCCCAGTCAGCTGAAGGCCTTAAGAAGCAAACGAACATGCTTGTACACAGTGATCTCAGCCAGTGCACAGCAACACGGGAGGCTGAGGCAGAAGAATCACAAATTGTAAGCCAGAAATATTTTTATCTGTTTTGATCAATGGTATTGTTCTATTCAATATTCTGTTCTTGTAATTTTTGGTATTTCATTTGATGTTGCTCTGCCTGATTGAAGGAATGGCTATTGTAAAGAAAACCAGATGTTCTATTGTGCCTATTGCTGTTGTCCTGGTGGCCTGCTGTGAGGTTCTGTGCCAATTTCACTGCACTGCCTCAGTTGGCTATGTCCTGTCTTGTTCTGCTGTATTTTACTACCTTCAAAATAAAACAAATAAATTAAATAATAATAATAATAAATAAGAAAAAATTTAAAAAGTAAATAACAACAACAAAACGGATCAGCAAGGTACTAACCTGAAACATGATTTAACTAAACAGATAATGGACTTAAAAAGCAAAAGGAAGAAAAGCAAAGTGCTCTAAAGGATATATTTAAGGGTGTAGGATAATTATGTTGCTAAGTTTTTGTTGGATCAGAGAACGGAGCTGTTTGCAGCCTCACTGTTTGAATGTCCACTTTATATGCTTTGATTTTATAACTTGAACAACTACATCCAGGAAGACAATATGTAATGTATCAACTAGTGATTTCTTACTGTTCATTTTTTTTTTGAAATTCTGTATTGTTTCTACCTTTTTTTTTTCTGTTTTGCTTTATTTTTCCCCTCTCTTTAGATAAAATTTTTTAAAAAAATTGTAAGCCAGGCTGGGCAATGTAGGGAGAACCTATCTCAAAATAAAAACACTAACCAGGTGCAGTGGTATATGCCCACAATTCCAGCTACTTAGGAGGCTGAGGCTGAGGCAGGAGGATGGCAAATTCAAGGTTGACCCAGGCAACTTAGCAAGACCTTATCTCAAAATGAAACAAAAGTGGGCTGGGGGTGTGGCTCAGTGGTGGAGTGCTTGCCTAGAGTGTGCCAGACTCTGGGTTCCATCCCCAGCATGGCCAGGAAAAGAAAAAACCTTCACAGGTAGACACATATGCCACCAGTCTGTCTCTGGTAGAAGCCTAATTGGCACTGCTATAAATAAACAGGAGAAATGCAAAGTACTTCTCAGAAAAGCAGCCTGACTTTGCAGATGGCCAGGGCCTGTTTTGATTCCCTCCAGAGGTGTGGAGGGGAAACCAAGGCAGGCCTGCCTCCCAGCAGATGGTAGGGGTGTGTATGTGAAATGCCACAGAGGCCTGGCCCTGGGGCAGAGCCAGGGGACAGGCAGGGACAGGAACTGATCCTCCCAACACCAGGGGCAAGCAGGGCTCCATTAGGCCTGTTCTGGGAGGTGGTGGACGGGCGGGAGCCAGAGGTCAGTGCCACCTGCAAAAGCTCTGCACTCATCCTGGGTAGGGCACTTGTATGTGCATGAGGGTTGATACCAAATGCAAACAAAAGTGTAGGCTTTGTAGGGTTGTGTGTGTGCATGCACACGTGTGTATGTGTGCACAAGACACAGAACGGAACCCAGGGCCTTTGCACTGAGCTACATTCCCATTTATCTGGAGACAGGGTGTCCAAAAGTGGTCCTGGCTGGTCTTGAACTTACGCTCCTCCTGCCTCAGCCTCCAAGAGTGCTGGGATGACAGGCATGTACCACCGTGCCTGGCTTGTTTTGGTTTCTCTGTGGGGCTGGGGGCTCCCGTGGCTGCCACCCTACCTTTGGCGGCTTCGATGAGGACCTTCAAACCTCTGTTTTCCTGCACGATCATTTTGGCGTGGTCGTGGCCATGGCCGAAGGGCACCCGGATGTCATCGTCAAAGGTCATGACCCGCAGTGCCCCACAGGCCTCCCTGACCACATCAGCATGGCAGCCATGCCGAGCAATGGCCCCGGTCAACAGGGCCAGTGCGCCAGCCTTCACCAGGACCTGCCGGTTCTGCTCGTGCTTCAGGCAGGCATGGCGCACACAGCGGATCCCAGAGCAGGTCACATCGGGCTCATCAGCATTCTGGGCCAGCGTGGCCACCAGCAGCTGCAGGCCATCGGCATCCAGGAGGTCAGGCTGTCCGTCAGTGAGTGCTGCCAGGGCACCGAGGGCCTGAAGCAGGAGGTGCCGGTCACTTGCCACGGCCAACTTGCAGGCAGCCAGGATGGCAAGGTAGGCCCCCTTCTGGGCTGCCAGGAAGCGCCAGGCCCGGTGCTCGTGGCACTGCTTGCAGAAGCGTACCAGGTGGGCTGATACCTCACGGGGCTGTGAGCTGGCCACGGCCTCCCGCAGGTCATCCAGGGCCTGGGGAAGAGGTACAGGCTTTTGTACTGAGCTGTACCCCTACCCAATTTTTAATTTTGTATTTTGAGACAGGGCCTCACTAGGATGCCACATTGCCCAGGTTGGCCATGAACTTGCAATCCTCCTGCCTCAGCCTCCTAAAGTGCTGGGGTTACAGGTATACACAGCTGCACCAATAGGTATCTTTCCTTATAAGCAAAAGGTAGAAGTGGACAAGAGGGAAGCAATTCTCAGACCTGTGAGGCAGGACATGGCAGGACGCCCAGGCAGGCGGAATAAGCTCCATCTGCCTTGTTTGGGGCTCAGTTTCCCCAGCGCCGACCTCCACGGTGATTTTAAACAGGAGGGAAGCAGCTGCTACCAAGTGCAACTGGACAGTGGGTGCTCCATGAGGGGTAGCCTTGCGCCATCCCCCCTTCTTTCTGCAGTTCCACACTCCTCTCCCACTGGGAGCCTAGGGGGGACACTACCTCAGCCCTGGGGCTCCCTAACCAGAGACAACTGAGAGCACAGGGCACCTGATCTCGGCACAGTGACCTCACTGGCCTTGGACACAGAAGTGGCTGCCAATGCCAGCTGGCCGAGAGGACAGGGACCCCCATGAGGTGACAAGGCCCCGCCCTACCTGCCACACAGCATGTGCGGACTCCAGGGCTCCATCAGCAGAGGCCCTGGGCACCACCTTCATGATGGTGCTCAGATCCACACCTGCAGGGAGACAGAGACGCTGGAACCCTGGCGGCCCCTCACCTTCTAGGCCGACCATGTAGTCCTACCCTATGTCCCTCCTGCTGGGATCACCCTATTCCAGGGCCCTCTGGGGCCTCGCCAGCTTCCAATCCTGTGCCCCTGTGCCCATGCAGCCAATAGGGCACAGTGGTAGAGTGGCCATGCCCAGGGAAGCATGGGGCCCCCGTGGCCTCCCGGAGTTCCTGTTCCACTGGTCCTGTGGCAGCCCACGGGATGCAGGGCACCTCGCAGAGGCCACACCCCAACTCCTACATGGAGCAAGACAGGAAATAGTGCTCACTGCCAGCCCTCGGCCCTGGGGCCTGCTGTGGTTGGGGGGCTCCAGGACCCCACCCACACTGCTGCCGGCAGCCCATCCTCACCCATCCTCACCGTGCTCCTCCACAGCCACCTTTTCCCCAGCTGGGGAGTAGGCGGGGCAGAGAGCACTGTTTCCAGCCCTGACCCAGCAGGCACCGGTATCTATGCTGGGGGATGGGTGACAGTGGCCTAGTGAAAGCAACCTGTGTGGCCCTCGGCCCTCATGTCCCCTGACAGAATAAGCAAGCCTTCTGACCTTGCAGCTCAAACTGCTCCATCGCCTCCTTCACAGCCTCCTCCGGCCCCATCTCGAACTCCTCCATGTTCTCTCGCACGGCTGCATCAAAGGTCTCCTGGGTGACATGCCGGGAGGCCATCTGTGCCTGCAGCCAAGAAGGTGACAGGCAAATCAGCAGGGCCTGGCTAGACCGACAGGACACGCAGAGCCCCCACTACCTGGGAAGAACTAGGAACCAGGCAAACATGGACTACTGAGCAGCATCCCAGCCTGGTCACTGTTTCACCCAGTAAGATAGGTGTGGTGGCGCATGCCTGTGATCCCAGCACTCAGGAGGCTGAGGCAGGATTGCTATGAATTTGAGGCCAGCTAGAACTATATGGGGAGACCCTGTCTCAAAGAACAAAAACTATTTTACCCGAGAAAGTTCAGTTGATAATACACTGTGTGTCTTTATAATAATAGAAAAAATTCAGTGGTACATATTCTGGGAGGCTGAAGCAGGAGGATTGCAAAACAGGAGCACAGACTGTGCAACTTAGTGACTTAGTGAGACCCTGTCTCAAAATAAAAAATAAAAAAGGGCCAAGGACGATGCTCAGCACAAAGGCCCTGGACGCATACCGGCACCTGGAGCTGCAGGCGTGTGTGATAAGCGTGCAGCCACTCCAACTATGTGATGACCTGAGTTGACCACACAGCAGTAACCACGTGGCCTGCACACTAAGACCTCTTAGGCCCTTTCCACAAACTTACAAAATACACTTTCTAAAAACTGGATTTTCAGGCTGGAGACATAGCTTAGTGGCACAAGCACCTGCCTAGCAAGCTCAAGGTCCTGAGTTTGATTCCTAGTACCAAAAATAATAATAATAAAAATAAAACCTGTATTTTCACCACAAACCTGTATCCTTCTGCCACAGCGCAAGGTCCCTGCACCCCACACAGATCATACAAGCTGTGCGCACCCAGCTGCCCACTCAGCTTCTGGTCTGTGTGGGGACCCCACCCAGGCCCACGGCTGACCCACACCTGTCTGCAGCTAGTGCTCTGCTTGAGCCCCAGCTGCACGGTCTCCACTCCAGATTGCTGAGTTCAGTGCTACCCACCCACCCCCCGACTTCTCAGGGAGCTTTGGCCAGGGTAAGAAAGACACTGCTTTAGCAGCAATGCCCCAGCTTCTAGCTCGTGCGTGAGAGCGCCCCCACCTCACTGAAGAATCTGATGAACGCCCAACAGACCACTGTGTCCCAGAGATGGCTGCCTCTTGGCGTCTGTGGCAGATGTGTGACCCCTTTTGCTCCTCCCAGCCCCAGTGCAGCCTGACTCAGAGGGCCTTTGGTCTCTAGAGTGGCTTCTGTGTCTGCTCATGACAAAAACACTATGTGGTGTTTTGCTTTGCTTGATTTTGTTTTGTTTGGACAGGGTCTCACTGTGTAGTTCAGACTGGCCATGAACTCACTATGTAGCCTCAAACTCATGTGGATCCTCCTACCTCAGCCTGCTAAATGCCACCACACCTGGCTGCAAAACATTATTAAGTTGGAAAATTGTTCAGTCAAACTGTCTTTGGTAGACAGTTATCTCTCTTTTGACTGAGACGTACCCTAAGAGGAGCACTAACTGCAAAAGTAAAGCTTGCTGGCATTTGGGAGGCAATATTAGTCATGTTACTTTGTGTTGAGCTGTTCTGTTCTATGTTCACAGGCAGGGCTTCTGGGAGCTGCCTGGGGAACAGGGTGTTGTACGCATCTCAGGAATCCCCAGCTAGGTGCAGCTAGGAGGTGGGGCCTGACCAGAAGAATGGGGGCTGGGGTGTGGCCCAGCCTGCAGCAGACACCCCTCTACCCCTGCTTCCGGTCCTCGGCCTCCAGGCCTCCGAGCAGTGAGCCCTTTCCTCCTCCAAGCCCTCCCATGGGCTGTTTCCACCTTGCCTCCACCGCCCTGGACTGAAACCTCAAGCCCAAATTAACCTCCCCTCTCCAAGCTGTGGGTATTAGGTATTTTGGCCAGCAATGAGAGTGACTGAGACACATGCATAGAACAAAACATACAAAAAAAAAAAAGAAAAGAAAGAACAAAACGTACATAATTTATATTAACTATAAGTAAGCTTCAGTAAGGATGGAGAGAATATCTCAAACTCCTAAACCTGAACTGGAAAGACAAACGCAAACTCATGATGTATTTTTTTTTTTTTGTAAGCAAATACAAGCCCAGTGTTCTAGTAATAGTAACTGAAAATGCAGTGACATCACTGTCAGGCTAGCACCCCAATACCAGCTCTGGTCCCTAAACATCATTTCCTACAGAGGACCTGGGTCTCCTCCTATGAGAAAGGCCCATCCTGTGTCTAACCCTAATCCTAACCAAATGTGTGTTTTGGATGGGCATGGTGGCACATCCATTATCCCAGCACTAGGGAGGCTGAGGCAGAGGATGGCTGAGAGTTCCAGGCCAGCCTGGCTATAGTGTGAGTTCAGCCAGATCCTGTTTGGGAAACCAAACCAAATCAACAAAAGATCAAAGTTAGGCCAAGTAAGCATTTAGAAACAAATTCAGCTGGGTGTGAGTACCTCTAGTCCCACCTATACAAGAAGCTGAGGCAGGAGGGTCACTTGGGTCCAGGACTTCCAGACCAGCCTGGACAACGTAGGGAGACCCCCACCCACAAAACATAACCTACATTTTTAAAAAAATCCAACGGCTATCAAAAGCAAAATGTGTTCACACTACTAAAGCCAACCCAGCATTTTCCTGAAAACTGGCCAATTGAGAATCCTGCACTACAGGTAGGGTGCGGCTTGCCCAGCATGTGCAAGGCCCTGGGTTTTGTTCTCAGAACCACAAATCACAGTTTTTAATCCAGCACTTATCCAGCCCAACCTGTACGAGGGGGACCAGGTCATAAAGGGTCTCCTGTCAATGCCAGCAGACAAATCAAGGCCAGCTGGGCAAATCAAGGAGATGAACCCCAGGGCTGCAGAGCCACAAGAGGAAACCTGAGGGGACCATAACAAAGAAGGATAGCCAGGAACCATGTCCAAAGTTTGAGCTCACTTTGTCCTAGGAGAAACCTCAGCCAGGTTGGTGGCACAGGCCAATCGTTCCAACTAGGCAGGAGGCTGAGGCAGGAGGATCGCCTGCCAGTGTGAGTTCAAAGCCAACCTAGACCATGGAGTAAAACCCTGTCTCAAAAAACAAAAAAAAAAAAAAAAAAGAAAGGAAAAATATCTCATTTTATTGTTTGAGAGGCTGAGGCAGGGAGGTAAAGCAGAAGGAAATTAAAGGCCAGCCTGGGCAACTCGGCAAGATCCTATCTCAGCACAGTGCCTGCCTGGGAAGCATGAGGTTCTGAGTTTGATTCCTGGTACCAAAAAGAAAGAAAAAAAAAGGAAATAAAAGATTCTATCTCAATTTTTTTTTGTCTTTTGAAACAGGGTCTCACTATGCAGTTAAGGCTGGCCTTGAACTCACTATGTCACCCAGGCTGAGCTCAAACTGACAACAATTCTCTTGCTTCTTCCTCTTGAATGCTGGGATTATAGGCATGTGCCACCATGCCTGGCAAAACAGTTTTATTTATTTATTTATTTTTTGAGACAGGTTCTCACTATGTCATACAAGCTGGCCTTGAATTTACAATGTAGCCCAGGATAGGCTTCCAACTTGAGGTGATCCTCCTGCCTCAGCCTACCAAGTGCTGGCATTACAGGCATGCGTCACCATGCTGCATTGATCTGTGTATCTGTGTATACCTATACTTTACAGTGTGTCTCAGGTATAGGATCTCATCCCTCCTAATAACATCAGTATGGATTTTAAAAAGGCCTTCTCAGGCTGGGGATTTAGCTCAGTGGCTTAAGCATTCACCTGGCAAGTATGAGGTTGTGAGTTTGATCCCCAGTACCAAAAAAAAAAAAAAGGCCTTCTCTTTCATACCACATCATAGGGCATAGCACTTATCTGATAAGCATGAGGTCCTGAGTTTGATTCCAAGTACAAAAAAAAAAAAGTAAATCTACTACTACATTATAGCATAAATGCAACTTTTTTTTATTTAGTTAGGGTCTTATAAAGTCACTAAGTTGCCCAGGCTGGGCTTGAACTTGAGATCTTCCTGGCTCAGCCTCCCAGTGTTGCCACTGTAAGTGTACACCACCATGTTTGGCTACAAGTGAAATCTGACATGGGAAATTTACCATTCATACAGTATTATTGCTGTTATCATTATCATTATTATTGTTGGGGATGGGAAGGAAACCCAAGCCCCCACATACTAGGCAAGGGCCGAACCATACCTCTGGCCTATGATACTGTTTTCTAATACACAGACCACGATCCGCTTTCTCAGTTGTACAAATGTTGTCTTTGGGACCATTTGTTTTTCTCTCTCAACAATTTGGGTTTATTTTGTCTTGTGCATTCTAGAATCACAGATCACATAAAATGTCTGTGGGTGGGTGATGGCATGGGGGGAACCTGGCAAAAGCCCCAGGGTAATTTTAGGCCATGTGAGAAACAGGCGTGCTGGCCTACACGTGTCGGGGGAGGTGGCACAGGATGTGAACATTCCATCTGCGTCCTTTGGGTGGCGGGGGTGGCCTGTGGGACTCAGATGCCAGGCCTTTTCTGACCCCTCAGGTCTGAGGCAGGAGTGACCTCCCAGGACTCTGTAGAGCACTGGGAAGAGGATCTAAATAGAGGCAGCACTTAATAAATACCAGGCGTGGCTCAGCAACACAACACCTGCCTGGCAAGCACAAGGTCCTGAGTTTGATTCCACGTACCAAGAAGAATAAATAAATAAATACCAGGAATCTGTGCCTTTCTCTGTGCTGAAGCGGTCAATTGGCCAGCATATTTCTGGGGTGTGGCACAAGGTATCAGACTCCCCATCTCACTCCTGTGCAGCCGGCTCCACCCCACCTACCAGTCCCAGAAGAGCAGGGAGCTGGAGAAGGGTTGCTGAGGATTTCTGAGATCAAAGGTGAGAAAGACAGGGATGCTGTGGCAGAGAGGTCCTTAGCCTCAGAGGGCAGGGCTCTGGACAGGGAGCACATCCTGCTGGAGCCCATGGGGGTCCCACAGGCAGCACAGGGCCTGGCCACAACTGTGTCACATATCCCCACACTCAAGTCCTCTGTAGGGCTTTCCTATCTTGCCATTCACAATCTGTGCTCTATGGCCCCACAAAGCCCCCTCTGCCCTGTCTGGAGCTCACTGAGCTGAGGGGGTCTGGCTCTGACCACTCCTGTGCTGAGCCCTCTAATGCACAAGTACAAGTGGGGGCTGAAAGCATAGATCTGAATGCAGCAGCGTGATGGTGCTTGGCAGTGATCATGGGGACCCAGCCTGAGCTAAAAACAGGAGGCAGCACTTGTCAGTTGGGAGGAAGTTTCTGGGGTGAGCTTGGCAGAAGAAGGGCTAATGAGGCCCTCAGCTCACAGCCAGTATCCCTGCTCATCGAGAAAATGCTGCCTGACAGCAGGTCTCCTGTCATCTCCCTCTGCTAGCCACACCTGCTATGTACAGTTCAGGCACCATCCTGCCCCACTGGCCTCACCTGCCATTCCTCCCTCACATAGCACCTGGGGGCCTTGACAGCATGTGTGTTCACTGTCACCTTGGGTGCCTGCTCAGAACCCTGCAGTGGGCTTCTTGCCTCTCACCAGCCTCTTTAATAGAGCCCTATCTTTCTCATCCTTGCCAGCTGCCCAAGAGACAAACTTCAAAGCCACTCTGGTCCCAACTACTTGAGACTGAGGCAGGAGGGACACAAATTTGAGGACAGCCTGAGTAATTTAGCAAGACTGCCTCAAAACAGGAAAAAAAAAAAGGCGGGGGTTTAGCATAGCGGTATAAATGCTTGCCTGGCAAGCGCTAGGTTATGAGTTTGATCCCCGGTACCAAAACAAAAACAAACAAAAAACTACATACATAATTCAGGTAAAGCGCCCCCGGGTCCAATCGCCAGTACCGCAAAACTAAGCAAAACAAAACAAACCTAGGCCGCTGAAAGCCGTCCCCGCTTTACATCTCCTCGTTCTTTTATTATTTGCGAAGCCTACAGCGACTCGGCTCATTTATTTATCCTTCTGTCCGCTTTAGCCTCCTTGCTTCTATGGTCTAGGGCGGAGCCCATGAAGGAATAAAATGATGAAAAGAAGCAAGACGCCAAGTCAGTGGGCCATTTGGACCCAAGCGGCTTCTGTTATTCTTTCCTTCCCCCAAACCAGGTCCCAGAGTCAATCGCGCCTCAGTCACCAGCCCTTCCCCGCGGTGTCCACTCCCTACTCCGCGCGCGACCGGGATCCGTAGCCGCCAATTCTCACCGGGTCGTTGCAGCCACGTGGGGTAAGGTGGGGCTAGCAGCTGTCACCCGTAGCTCGGCCTCTGGCCCCTTCCGGCCGCCGTACGCGCGCAGGCGCAACGGGGCCGCGACGCCTCCGCCTCTTAGGCAGATCGCTCCCGGAATAACCAAGGGTAACGGCAACTACAGGTAAAGCTAAGACAGCCACTAATGCGCACCAGAGCGGTGTCTCTGTTGCTTTTTCCTGGCTGTTTACCGTTGTCATTGACCCCAGTGGGGTAGTTTTTCGCCTCAGGGAGCGTCCCCCGAGAGGCAGTGGGAAGCGCGCCTGCGCAAGCGGGCGAGGCCGCGGCGGTTGGCGCTTGCGCACAAGGGCGAAGCCGCGGCGTGCGCCTGCGCGGCGCGGCGCTGCGGAGACCGTTGGCTCATTTGCATGTCCCCGCCCCGTGCGGCCGCTGGTGAGGATCCTCGGGCGGCGGCGGCGGCGGGGGCGGATCCGCGCGCGGTGGGCTTGGGGTGAGGCCCGGGCCCGGGCATTGCCTGTTGGGAACCCCGGGGTGGGGGTGGGGCGCAGACTCGGCCCTGAGGACCCAGACTTCGCGACGGCGCCGAAGCAGGGCCCTCGGCCTTCGGCGTCGGCCCAGTGCAGGCCAAAGCGTCTGGGGGGGGGGCTGCAGCCGGAGCCTCCGCTCCCCCTTCGCAGGCCTCCGAGGCCGGCGGGGCGGGGCCGGACCGCTCCCGGACTGCTCGCCGGAACCCGGGTTCATTCATTCGCGCGAGCCGGGAGCCAACGCGGCTTGGCGGTAACGGCGATCGCGCGCCGCCTTGGCTCCTCTTAGCCGGCTCGGTGCCCTCGGCAGCCCCGCTGCAGCCGCCCGGCTGTAGATGGGGAAGCAGAGGCGCGGGAAGGTTCGGTGCCTTGCCTTGAGGCCGAACCACCTGATCTGGAGACCTTGTCCCACAGAGAACAAGAGGCCCTTCGGGGAAAAAGCCTTCGGGTGGGAATGGGGTGGGGGCTGTGGTTTCACCGACAACTTCAAGGTAGGCTGGCGTCTTGGCAGTCGCAAGTGTCACCCAGCAGGAGATGGTGACGAGGGACACCGCCACGTAACTCCCAAACGCTGCTGCTGCCCCTTTTACAATTCATTAGTCAGGGCTTTGTTTCTCTGTCACTGTCTGTGATAAGGTTTGGGTCTGGGCTGTCTGACCTTGGGTGGGTCACACAGCCCAAGTCTGCTGCCTCCTGTGCTGTGTAATGTCGTTGACCAGGGGGCCACCTCTTCAGGGGGCTGTTGCAAGAAGCAGAAGAGATCCATCCAGGCCTGGTGGCACATGCCTGTCACACCAGCATTCAGGAGGCTGAGGCAGGAGGATTGCATCAAGTTCCAGGCCAGCCTGGGCTACATATTGAGATCTTGTCTTAAAAAAAAAAAAAAGGGACAGTCGTGAGTTTGATTCCCTGGACAAAAAAGAAAAAAAAAGAGGGAGAGAGAGAGTGTGCAGTCATACAAGGACCTAGCTGATTGTCACTTTGTGGAGGTTTCTCCAGTCACTTGTCCCAAGTGAGCTTTCAGTGTCTCTTTCCCAGTCAAAGACGGGGGTGGGTGGGGTGTTTCCCTCCCCACTCTTCCCATCCTGTGATGCCATTTTGTGTGTTGGTTCTGTTGTCCTCCAGCAGCTTCCAGAAACAGCACTGCTTTGTCACAGCCTGTGCCAACACATTCCAAGGAGACAGCTCAGGAAGGGCCACTCGTGAGCTGCAGGGGGTAGTGGCAGAGCCCTCTAGAGGAGCAGCCAGCTGGCCTCTGAAGTGCTGGCCCTGCGCTGTGGTTCCTGCCCAGTTGCCTTGAGGGTCTGTGCAAGAGGTTGTACTCAGTGTGTTTTTCTCTTGCTGCAGGGCACAGAAGCATGGCAGCAAGGCGGATCGCACAGGAGACTTTGGACACTGTGTTGCAAGAAAAAGCAAAAAGATTTCACACAAACCCTAGTGGTGAGGCCATTGGCGAAACTGTTCCATTTAAAGCGCAGGGTAAGTGGAAGTGGATGTGGAAGGGAGGGGGTGCCTGGGCACAGGGGCGAGTTTCAGCACCTGGACAGTTACATACCTGGGGATCCTTGTGGGCTCCCTGTTCTGCTCATTTACCTGCAAGCTCCAGTGACATGCAGATCGCAGGGCTGCCAGGCTCTGGAGCCATTACCATGAAGCCAAGGTGGGGCACCCCAGCAATTTGGTCCCTCAGGAGGATCCTGAGATTGAGGCCTGCTTAGACAAAAAAGAAGAGAGAAAATAAGAGTATGGGGGTGCTGGGTAGTGACCTCAGGGCCTCACTAATGGTCCCCATACCCTCTAAAGAAGCCTTGTAAAGCCAGTCTCTGGGCACTGTCCTGCCTAGATATCAGGACTCGACAGTTCCTTCCTGGGTTACTGTCACAGTTTCTTTAGGTCTGGCCTTTCCTTAGCAGCCTCACAGATCTACTAGTAATGCTGCCCTCCCTGGGCCCCTGCCCTTTGTGGACTCTTGGGGCTACAATCATGGAATTACTGTGCACCCTCCTAAGAGCACAGACACAGCTACATACCAGCTGTGTGTGTGTGAGAGGCAGAGGCTACCTGCGGAGAGTAGGGCCTCCTGAGAACTCCCCTCTGGTGTTTTAACAGTTCCCACTTGGAGACAGAACAACACAGAGGGCCTCGCTCCTGCCTCAGGTATTCAGTTTCAGGGCCCCTTGGGGTGCTGCCCTGTCCCAGACATCTACGCCCCTTCCACCTCCCCTGCCCTGGCCAGTCACCCAGGAGGGAGGGTGCCTCCCTTTGGGTGAATCCATGTGAGTCTCCAAGGGAGTATAGTAGATATACTTTCGCCCTGGAGAAACTGAGAGTTGGAGATCGACTCTAGATTCTGAGATTCCCGTAGTTCAAGGCTGGGGATCCACCTGGGGGCAGGCATGGGTAGAATGCATTTAGCATGGAGCAATGACTTTGCTTCAGCAGCCAGCATGCAGGAGGTGTTTTTGCAAAGTGGAGCAATTAGGAAGTTGGGGAGGAGGAGTCCCCTCAGCTCCCTCCTGCACTCCGTAGCTCTCTGTACCTGCATTGTTTTTTTGTGTCCTGCACTGCATTTACTGTTGCATTGCATCGCTGATGCTGAGCATTTGTATACGAGGTACAGAGGTAGCTCTCAATTCTTTATCTAGAGACTTGAGCCGCAGCACATAGCTCTTTTGTGACAGGATCTTGCTAGGCTGGCTTGGAACTCACAGCAGTCCTCCTGCCTTAACCTCTCAAGTGCTGGGATGACAGGCACAGGTCTCCACTCCTATGTATGGTATGTATACATGCTTGGCTATGTATAGTACTGTAGTGTGACCTCTAACTCCTGACAGTCCTCTTGCCTCAGCCTTCTGACAGCTAAGATTAGAGCTATGTGCCCCCAGGCCTGGCGATATCTTAGTTGTCTCATAAAAGAACAACAAATAGTGAGGGCTAGAACCTGCACAGGATGCTGGCAGCATCTAGAGCATCTCTGTCACAAAGCTGCACAGTCCCTGTGACACTGCCTTTTTCTCACAAGCGGGGCACCAAAAAACACCATGCAGAGCCCAGCTGTCACGCTTGCCTCTAGCCCCTCACCGGGATCTCCATGCCTTGTCACTGCGGACTCCTTCCTGAGCCTCTCTGGCCCTACTCTTCCCTGAGTAGCAGCCGGCAAGGTCCTTTTCCTGTTCAGCACCCTCAGCAGTGCCATCTCTCTGGAGCATATCCAAGCGGTCTCTATCTGATTACCTTTCCCTACCATGTTGGCAGCTCACGTCACAGCACATCCCCAGCTGGGCTGCCTGTCTGCCCCTTCCCCGACCTCATAGGAAGCCTGGTGCCTGCATCAGGTCGAGTTCCCCTGGATTAGATGACGGTGTCCAGGACGAGGGTCCCTAGCAGAGGGCAGCCCTCCTGCCACACTGCTGGTCATTGCCCACTGCCTGGCCTTGGCTCAGGGCTTCATCATCCTGGTGTCAGGTCACCAGGCCCCCTCCCTGGGACCGGGAACCCCCCAGCTGCAGATGCCATCCCCTGCTGGCCATCTTCTCTGTGTTTGCTGACCCTGACCTAGGTCTGCTTCTGGCTGGCAAGGCTGGCAGAATTTCCCTTGCCTGACCAGTGTCATGGCCTCCTGCAGTGCTAGCATGTAGGAGACACTTGGTGAGGACTCTTCAAGCAAATGAGTTGGTCGTACACAAAGCCTTGGCTTCTATTTCTTACTAGCTTGCAGTGTCTGACTAGAAACCTAGAATGTGAGAAAGCCACTCCCAAGATCCACCCAACCCACTGTCCCTGGCCTCTAATAGAGCTGCCTTCCATGTGAGGCAGCCCTACAGAGCCGTTTCCCTGTTCTACATCAGGAGGGTGGAAGTTGATCTTGTCCAGGTTCCCCAGCCACTCTTGGTACAGCTGGTGTACTCTTGCCTTCCCAGCTCACCACCAGAGCTGGTTGATTGGCCCTGAAGATCTGTAATTTCAGCCATTTGGGGGTTAGCACCTCTGCTGTGGCCTCACCAGCTGTGGCAGAAGTGACAGCTCGATGGCATTGTGATAGAGATTCCTCTCAGGAAGCATTGAGCGCAGGCAACCAGTTGCAAAGAGGTCTGAGTTCAGCTGGGCAAGGTGGGGCACATCTGTAATCCAGGACTCCAGGAGGCTGAGGCAGGAGGATCCCAAGTTTGAACCAGGCCTAGGCAACTTAGTGACTTCTGGAGGCCTTGTCTCAAAGAACAAAAAGGGCTGGCAAGGTCATGCAGAGGCCCTTAGGGTCAATCCCGAGCACCACACACACAGACACGAAAAGACGTCAATACTTCATGTGGGACCAAGTCCCCCTCGCTCGGTCTAGAACTGGTCCCTGTAGAGGGTATGGAAGGGGTCAGATCAGGCCGGGTTTGGGGCCGTAGGTAGCAGCTGGAGCACCTATGATCAAAGTTCAGTCCTGTCTGTGGGGATGGCCCCCGCCCAGCGTCACATGGAGATGTGGTCAATGGAGATCTGGCCCTGGGTTTCCCAGGTCTTGGTGTTTATGAGATGGTTGTCCTCAGGGATGCAACCCAAGCTGCATGCCAACAGCTGTGCACACCGTGTGGCCTGACCCCTGCAGGCAACCTGACAGCTGCGCCCTGGAAGTGGCTCTGAACAGCCAGGCTCTCCCATCCACAGTGATGCCCTGCGTGCCCAGATGTCAGCGAAGCACTGCCTTTTCAGGCAGCCACGCTCTCACCCCTGCTCTAACTGTGTGTTGGTCTCTGGGTCTTGTGTTTCAGATCTCTTGAGGACAGTTGCAAGGTCCAGAGTAGAGATGTTTGGCGACACTCACGGGGATGGCAGATTCCCCCTCAGCGGGTCTGTGGCGCATTCCCGAGACACCAGCAGAGAAGCCCTGAGGGGTGACACATTCCCAGGCCCCTCCTTCCGGGCAGGCAGCACCTCTGTTGGTGATGACAGCTACTTTCGCAAGGATGGCGGCCGGGATCAGGAGTTTGCACATTCTGACTCCCGGGAGCAAGCTCTTGGACACAGGAAGCTGGGACACTTCCACTCTCAGGACTGGAAAGTGGCTCTCCATGGTTCTTGGGAGCAGGATGTGGGCCATCCGGTCTCTCAAGAGTCCTCTTGGGCACAGGAGTTTGGCTTGAGTCCCTCTGCTACACTGGGGGACCTGGGCTCCTCCAGGCGGCTGGAGAAAGAGCATTTGGAGAAGGAGAGTCGGGAGTATGACACGGACCACCTGGGCGAGGCTGACCCTGGGGCCAGAGCCAGTGGCCAGGGCCAGGCCCGAGCCCACACTCTCAGCATCGACCAAGAGGGCAGCCTCCTGGGAAAGGGCGACACACAGGGCCTGCTGACTGCCAAGACCGGGGTCGGGAAGCTTGCTATGCTGAGAAACATCACCGCAGTAAAGGTGCCCCCTCTAAATCGCATTACCCCAAAAACTCAGGCCACTAACCAGACCCAGAAAAGTGCCCCAAGTCCTGATGTGGCCCTGAGGACGAACCCTGGCATGGAGGACCTCCACTTCCCCCCCCCAAAGATCCCCCTGGGGCTGGACTTGAAGAACATCCGGTTCCCCCGGAGGAAGATGAGCTTCGACATCATGGACAAGGCCGACGTCTTCTCTAGGTTCGGCATCGAGATTATCAAGTGGGCTGGGTTCCACACCATCAAGGATGACCTGAAGTTCTCGCAGCTCTTCCAGACACTCTTTGAGCTTGAGACGGAGACCTGTGCCAAGACGCTTGCCTCCTTCAAGTGTTCTCTCAAACCTGAGCACAGAGATTTTTGCTTTTTTACTATCAAATTTTTAAAGCACTCTGCTCTGAAAACGCCCCGAGTTGATAATGAGTTTTTAAACATGCTTTTAGACAAAGGTGCTGTGAAGACCAAAAACTGCTTCTTTGAAGTCATCAAGCCCTTCGACAAGTACATCATGCGGCTGCAGGACCGCCTGCTGAAGAGCGTTACACCCCTGCTCATGGCCTGCAACGCCTACGAGCTCAGCGTCAAGCTGAAGACGCTCACCAGTCCCCTGGACCTGGCCCTGGCCCTCGAGACAACCAACTCCCTCTGCCGGAAGTCACTGGCGCTCCTGGGACAGACTTTCTCCTTGGCCTCCTCTTTCCGGCAAGAGAAGATCCTCGAGGCTGTCGGCCTCCAAGACATAGCCCCATCACCAGCCTCCTTCCCCAACTTTGAGGACTCCACTTTGTTTGGGAGAGAGTACATCGACCACCTGAAGGCCTGGCTGGTGGCCAGCGGGTGTCCCCTGCGGGTGAAGCGGCCGGGGCCCGAGCCCCCACGGGAGGAGGACAAGGCAGCCCTGCCGGTGAAGCCTGAGGCCCACGCGCAGCCTCCAAATGACGGTAAGACCTGCATGGGAGCACACCTGTCCTCGCTTGCTTTCCCCCCAGGGGCCACATCTCCCCGCAGCCATCCTTTGGTCACCTGGGACCAACTGAGGTTTGATACCAGCCAGGGCTACGCTTGCTCTTCATCCTGCGATCCTGTGTGAGGGCTCTTCTGTCCTCTACCCTGACATCCTGGGGATGTGGGAATCTGTGGCCCCTGCCAGGCAAATGCACATGTCTTTGGACGGTTGACCCACACTTTTTGTAGGGTGATTGCAGTTTGGATCCCTCTTGAAGTGCCCACCCTGTGTCTGGGAAAACCTCAGGACAATGTTTCTGAGGCTCCCCGGGCTCCTGGGGAGGGGTCTGGAGAGTGGGCAGGAGCAAATGCACCTGGGAGTCACGGGCTGTGCAGGCAACAGTGGGTAGGCTCACACGCCTAGGAACTCGGCTTCCCCGAAGCCCAGCTACCCCAAGGTCAGCACACAGCACACACACCTCTCCTGCTCCTGCAGCCTCCACGGTTCTTCTGTCCCAGGTCCCCTTTCCCTCCGCCCCCACCCTTGGAGCCCTGGCTGACCATAGCCAGTTCGGCAGGTGTGGTCCCACCCGCGCTCCACCATCCTCCAGCCCTGACCTGGGGGAGCGGGACCCAAAGGTGCTGTGTGGCGCTGTGGATATGGTGCCCAAGTGCCCAAAGGAGCAGGGTGCTAGGCTGCACTGGGACACCGACCCCTCGGGAGTGGCCCCTCACCTGTTACCAGACAGTAGTCTGTGTGCCCCTGCACATCTGCACCCTGGCTGTGTCCACACCACTGGGCCCAAGCCCCCTGGCTCGCTACCCTTCCTCGAACTGCAGATGGTCGGGCACATACCTGCTGGCACTGTTCCTTTTTATCATTTTAATTCTCCTTCGCAGGGTGGATGGGTAGAAATAGGGCTCTACCCTCCTCCTGTGTGGTCTCCTTCTGGCCCTTTCTGTGTCTGCCCAGGGGGAGGTGACCATTTTCCCCATGGCCCCCACATTTCATGGCTTCTGACTGTGAGCTTGAGATTCTTTCCTAAAGTTGTGGAAAGCAGGCAGTGCTGTAAAGCAACAGCCAGAAAAGGGGAAATGCAGTTTTGCTAAGGAGATGGTTTGTGGCAGCCGCCAGTTTCAGGGGGTCCTCTGCTGAGCATGCCCCATGTGCCCATTGAGCCATGTGCAGCTCCCTGGGGACCTGGGCTTCGAATAAAACTAACACTCTATGCTGTTACCTCTTTAAAAATTATTTGGGGGCTCTTTCTTTATAAATTTAGCTTGAGCTGGGTGTGGTGACACATGCCTGTAACATCAGCACTCAGGAGTCTGAGGCAGGAAGATGGCTATGAGCTCCAGGCCAACCTGGGCTGTACAGTGAGACCCTGTCTCAAGAAAAAAAAAAAAAAAGACAAGTTTCTTTTCTAATGATTAAAACACAAAGAGAATTAAGTCCTTGATAAATGTACTACCTGTAGAAAACCTCTTATCCTAGTATGTATTCTTCCTTTTTTTTTTTTTTCTTGTGGGTACTGAGAATTGAGCTCAGAACCTTGCTCCTGCCAGGCAGGTGCTGTACCACTAAGCTATATCCCAGCCCCTCTTTCCAGTTTCCTCTTTTAGTTTTTGTTTGTTTCTTTGGAGACAGGGTCTTGCTGTGTAGTCCACCCTGGTCTTGAACTCACTATTCAGTCCACACTGGACTCAAACTCATGGCAATTCTCCTGTCTCAGCTGCCCAAGCGCTGGCTTTCCCAGCATGTACCACAGCACCCAGATGTATTTATTTTTTAGAAGTCTTTTTATTTTTATTTTTTTCCAGTACCCAGAATTGAACTTAAGACCTTGCAGTTTTCAGAGAGGTACTTATGCCAGTGAGCTGTATCCCTGGGCCCTCTGTCTATCTCTGTGCCTTTTTTGTTTTGAGACAATGTCTCACTGTGTAGTTCAAGATGGCCTCGAACTCATGATGCTCTTCCTGCCTCAGCTTCCCCCAGTGCTGGGATTATAGGTCTGCTCCACTACACCTGGCTATTTCTGTTCCTTTTCTTTCCACATCATGAGAGTCAATAAACTGAAACCTTTTTATTACCATTCGGTGGTGCTAGAGGCCAGGGCTCAATGTCCACTGTGCCGCCCACCCCCGGGTGCTTTGGAACCTGCTTTCCCCTAGGCCTTTGCGTTTCTGTGGCAATTGCGCTAGCACCATGAGGACATTGATTACAGTGCTCCCTGGGTGTGGTGTGAGGCTGCTCCCACGCTGTCTGCCTCATTTACAGAAAGCTACTCTGTTCCCACAGTGCCGCAGCGAGCGGACTCTAGAGTGGTGGACACCATTGAGCAGCTGGTGGCGCGAGTTGTGGGAGGCACCCTGTCTCCCCGGGAGAGAGCGGCTCTCCAGGAGGACCCCACATACTGGTAGGTCTGCGGGCATGGAGGCGGTGGGGGGGTCCCCAGTGGGAAGAGTACCTTGCGGGGATGGTGCCCTGGCTGCGAGGCCCAGGCTCTGCCACATTGTGCTGCAGTTTCACCCCCTTCTGCTTGAGGCCCAAGTCCTGAGTGCTGTCATCGAGCTTGGCCGACAGCAGGACAGGGCTATGCAGTAGATGCTGAGCTCTGCCACTCCACTCTCCCTCTCCCTCCCACCACCTTTTGCCCGCAGACTGGCACATTACCCTTCGGTTTTCGTGGTCCTCACTTACTGAGGTTTGACACCTCAGTGGTGGAGTGGGGGGGCCGCCTATGCGCTCCACAACCTGACACCTTCAGTGCTAGTAGTGCCTGGCTTTCAGTGGATTACATTCCAGTAAATTCTGGGGAAGCTGAAAATGGCACAATTTAAAAGGTGCACTTAGGCCAGTTGTGGTAGTACACACCTGTAACCCCAGCTAGTTGAGAGGCTGAGGCAGGAGGATTGCAAACAAGGGATTTATGAAACTCCTTATCCATACAAGGAAAAGCCTGTGGTACAGTGGAGTGTAGTGACTCTGATTCCTTCCACCTTCTGAGAAGCAGCTGAGATTCACATCCTGGGTCCCTGAGTTCCGGGCCCCTGTGAGAGTAGGTGGCCGTAGGATCCAGTCAAAGCCCCCGGGGCAGTGGGCTTCAAGGTGCAGGAGCAGGTGATTTCCTGTGCAGAACACAGGGATGGCTAGGAGCACAGCCCCAGGCGCAGGCTCCCCAAAGCCAGGGCAGAGCACAGCATCAGGACCCTGGAGACCAATGCCTGGAGAACAGCGGAGGGTCACCCTAGGGTGGAGCCACTTAGAGCGGCATCTGCTCCACAGAGGGTCAGGGAGCCGGGCAGAGAGGGCATTGCATCCCAGAGGTGGTGCTGGCAATCATGGGGTACCCCATTACAGTCTCGTAAGGGGAGACTGTAGCTTTGGACATGAAATCTGAGGTCCCTGCCAAGGGCCAGCTGGGGAGCTGACCCAGGGAGTTCACACCCTCTAGTCCTTGTGCATGGCCTTACCTGAGACCCCGAAACCTTGGAGAGAGAGGCGGGCAGCCTGAACCTTCAGAGTGTGCATTGAAAGCCAGTGTCTTGGAGCTGGGGATTTAGCTCAGTGGCATAAGTGCCTGCCTGGCAAGCGCAAGGTCATGAGTTCAATCCCCAGTACCAAAAAAAAAAAAAAAAGCCAGTGTCTTGCTGTGTTGCCTGGGCTCCCTTGAACTCCTAGGTGCTAGTGACCCTCCTGCCTCAGCCTCCTGAGCAGTTGGGGCCATAGGGGCCGCTACTGTGCCTGGTTTGGAATGATTTATATTTGTTTCCATCGGTTGGGATTCTCCAGCAGGACAGGGTCAGCAGGAATCTGTGTGTAATGACACAAGTGACATGTGCAGGCGCTCACAGCATCAGGCAGGAGGGGCAGTACCTTCCGTGGCCAGGGGACACAGGGACCAGGATGCCTGGCGGTCTCTTGGGAGGCCCAGGAACTCTCTGGGAACATGGGGCAATGCTGTCAGCAGAGGGTGCACCCACGCAGACACCCTTCTCTCCTAGCTGTGAGCCCCTGGTGGCACCACTGAGTCTGTGGCAGGTCCCCAGTGCCAGCTTGCTTGTCAGTCATCTGCGGGCGTCCCCAGGACTCACTGCTCCCTGCAGGCCCACGCCTGGTTAACCCACATGGGCTCACTGAGTTGCCCAGGCTAGCCTCCAACCTGTGAGGCTACTGCCTCACCCTCCTGAGTAACCCAACACAGGTGGGCACCCTGGCACCAGCTCCCTGCATAGCTCAGAGTACACCAAGAAACAGCCCGATGGGTGTGGCGCCTTGGCTGGGGCCCACGTTTGGAAGAAAGTGTGACTTGCTGAGTGTTTATCAGAAGCAAGGGTCAGAACAGAAAGCCAGATGGACCTGGTGACCACAGTGTCCCTTAATGCTGGGAGAAAGCCATGAGGAACCCCTCTGTGTGCCTCTGTGCCCAGCCCTGTGCCCAGACACATGTTAGCCCTCATGAAAGTTGTGTCACCCCTGATCCAGCACCAACCCTGATGGGGCTCCTGATGGAGCATATGGGTGCCTGCCAGGTGTCCGTCGCTTTGAGCCTGGGACAGCCCTGTGTCCCCAGGGTGACTGGGCTGTGTTGCGAGGACCTCAAGCTGTGAGTCTCTCGAAGTGAGGAGTCTGGCCCGTGGTGCTGTGGCTACCCTAGACTGTCGGCTGTCCTTAACCCTGCCTAGTCCCCAAGGTGCACCCAGAGCCAGCACATGGCAGAGGGTCTGGGGCCAACCACAGGAAGGGCTCCCAGGGCTGGGAGTGGTGACAACCCCATTAGCTCTGCTGCCAGGGGAGGCTGAAGCAGGAGGACCATGCATTCCAGCCCAGCAGCTTAGAGGCTGTCCTGGAACACAGAGAATATGACACTGGCCAGGCCTGGGCCCTGCCAGCCCTCATGTGCCCTCTGCCTGCCTTGCCAGGTTCCTGTCGGACGAGAGCAGCCTGGAGCACAAGTACTACAAGCTGAAGCTGGCCGAGGCGCAGCGCAGGAGCCAGGTGCCAGCAGGCGCAGAGCGCAGGGTAGCCCCGGCCGAGTACGCAGTGCGGGCCATGCTGTATGCGCGTGCTGTGCAGAGCCTCAAGCGCAGGCTGCTCCCAGGCCAGCGGCGGCGGCTGCTGCGTGCCCAGGGCCCCCGTGGCTGGAAGGCCCGGCGCGCCTCCACTGGCACCCAGACACTACTGTCTTCTGGTGCCCGGCTGCGGGCCCCTGGCCGGCAGCCTAAGCCACCCCCACTAGACCCCACCAGAGCCCCACTGCCTCAGGACACCAGCCCAGGCACTCCCGGCCCGGCCCCCCAGTCCCCCAAGCCTTCGGGAGCTGATGATGCCACCACAGCTCCAGGCACCTCCTCCCTCTGCAGCCCTGTTGATGATGGTGAGTACTCTGGGACCTGGCAGCTGGGGTGGGGGTGGGGTGGAGCGGGGGACCCATGCGCATCTTCTCTTGCTTCAAGTGTTGTATGGCAAGGTGCTGGGGTCAAATCAAATCTGGAGCTGCACTCACTGGCCAGCTGTGGCCCCTGTCCCACTTCCTCCTGGCCCAGCAGGTGTCTATCAGGTGCCCCCCCGAGCTGCAGCTAATGTACAGCTCTTGCAACTTTCTCACTGCTGCGCCCCTTCCCACGTGGCCAACACCCCCCCACATGTGCCAGGGCCACCTTGTCAGTGCTGGTGGCCCAGGCGACACCAGGTATGGCTGACTGCCACAGCCCATCAGCCTGCTCAAGGACAGGAGCCCAGGGTCTCTGCTCCTGGAATAGCTGCAGAACCCTGAGGGTCCCCTCTCCAGGGTGGTGACAGTCATGTGTTCCTTAGTTGATGCAAAGACCATGGAGACTGCAGAGAAGCTGGCCAGGTTTGTGGCTCAGGTGGGACCAGAGATCGAGCAGTTCAGCATAGAGAACAGCGCAGACAACCCTGACCTGTGGTGCGTACCCACCGTGCTGGTCTCACTCTGGGTGGGAGGACCCTGGAGGATACCAGGTCTGCACCAAGGAGGGGGTTGGGGGTTGGGAGGTCAGTTGGGCACCACCTGGCCTGGTGGTGGCAGCATGCAGTGTTTCCAGACACTCCAGTGGTGTTTGGAGGCCAAAGCTAAGGAAACAGCTGCTGCAGAGACACACAGCTGGGTGCTTTCACTGGGGCACCTGTGTCCAGCCCATGACCAGCCCTGCCACCTCCAGCTCACTGGGGTCTGCACCAGGCCCACAGCAGACCAGTGTGGCACAGTGGTCCCTTTGCACAGGAAACCCATGCCCCTGGCTAATGCACTCCCTCCCTCTGAGTCCTTTATCTCCGGTATAGGTGTGACCACATCATAATCCCAAAGAGGTCACTTTTTTTCACTTAGATCCAATTTTAAGGCTTTTTCTTTTTTCTGTCTTTTTAAGTCCAACAGCATTCACATTGTTCTAGTACAAATCACAAGGTTTCCAGCACTCAGGAGGCTGAGGCAGGAGAATGGCCATGAGTTTAAGATCAGCCTGGGCTACATAGTGAGACCTTGTCTCAAAAAAATACACACATGGCTGGGCAGGAGGCTGAGGCAGGAGAGTCATTGCAAGTTTGAGAGCAGCTTGCACTACACAGTGATCCTGGACCACATAACAAGACCGTGTCTCAAAAAGACCAAAAAGAACCACAGACAGATCTCAGAGGCTGAGCTCCAGGAGGTGTCCTCCTCTCAATTCTGCCTCTGCACGTGGCACTCAGGCTCACATCTCAGCTCTGCCCTCTCACCCCATGCCCCTCCTGTGTTTTGTGTTGTTGTGGGTTTTTGTAGTGAGGGTGAAGCTTAGGGACTTTGCACTGAGCTGCATCCTCACCGGTTTTATTTTTCATTTGAAACTGGTTCTCTCCAAGCTCCCCAGACTGGTCTAGACCTTGCTACCCTCTTGCTTTGGCTTCCCTGCTGAGGCTTGTCTGCGTGTCTGCTGTGCAGGGCTGGGGCGGACAGGCCGTGTGGGCCTGGGCTTGTAGTCTGTCTTGCAAGGCCCCACTATGTTTGTGTTTTTGTTTTTTTATACTGGGGATCAAACTCACAACCTCACACTTGCCAGACAGGCAGTGTGCCACTGAGCTATGTCCCTTATGATTAAAAAAATTTGTGTTTGTTTTTGCTAAACAATGTTTTGTTGTTTTTTTTGTTTTTGTATGGTTTTTTTTTGACCCCAGTATTTTATGGAGCCAAAGATTTTTTTTAACCCCACCTGGATATTGTGTCATACTTTCCCCAAACTCAAGGAGATGCATGGCCAGGTGTGGTGTTGCAAGCCCAGAATCCCAGTGCTTGGGAGGCCGAAGCAGGAAGGTGGCAAACTCAAGCCTAACCCGAGCAGTTACTGACTCAGCAACACCCTGTCTTGAAGTAGAAATGGAGAGGGCTTGGGCCGGAGCCTGATGGCCTCAGCAGTGCTCCCTGAGGTTGTCCAAGGCCCTGGGACTCATTCTCCCAGGGCTGCAGCAAGCAAGCCGTGTGCCCCACGGGGTCCTTCTCCTGCATGGGGCATTTAGACTGGCGTCCACGCTGCTCTCCTGACCCGAGTGTCTCCATCTGTGACCCAGGTTTCTCCATGACCAGAACAGCTCTGCTTTCAAATTCTACCGCAAGAAAGTGCTGGAACTGTGTCCTTCCATCCGCTTCACGTCGTCACCTCCTGCCCTGCCCGCTGGCAGCAGTGGCAGCCAAAGTGGGGACTTTCAGGAGAGCCCCAGGGGCCCCAGAGAAGGGGCAGGAGAACCAGCCGACCAGGGCCCTGCACAGGAGGCGGAGCTGGGGAGCCCGGAGGGGACACAGGAGGAAGAGGGTGATGAAGAGGAGGAGGAGGAGGAGGGGGCAGCTGCCCATGGAGCCACCATGCCGGGACCAGGGGCCGCCAAGGTGGGGGACGCTGAGGGTCCCCCCGCCACCGATGGCCTCCCAGGCGAGGGTGCCGAGGACGACGCATCCGCAGCTCCAGGCCTGTCCCAGGCTGCCGTGGGTACCTGCTTCCCCCGGAAGAGGATGAGCAGCAAGTCCCTGAAAGTGGGCATGATCCCCGCCCCCAAGCGCGTGTGCCTCGTCCAGGAGCCCCAAGGTGGGTAGGGCTCCTACAGGGGGGCCTGAGGGCCTGCTCTCGAGGCGCAGGGTGGCCAGTGTGGCAGCACAGCATGGGGCTGAGCAGGGCTTCCCTAGCCACAGCCCAGCCTCAGTGCAGACCCAGTGTCCCTCGAATGCGGCACTCCCTGCTTCCAGCCCAGACCCACAGCTGCAGGCCTGCCCCCCACGGCCCGCCCTCCTCAGCCCCATGGGAGCATCCCACTCTGGACTCAGTGGGCGCAGAGGTGAAGCCACCGGCTGGAATGTGGCAGGAGCAATGCTGCAGTGCCACCCCTGCTGCAGCATCCTGCTGGAAGGCCGGGCCGGCTCCTCTGCAGAAGTCCCACTGCCAGGCGCCTATCACCGCCACCACAGAGCAGGGCTCTTCTGTAATACAAGGATCCGGGCCCAGCGCTCCCCACCAGCCAGGCCACCCTCAGCAGCCTGAGCGCCTGCTCTCCCCGCGGCAGGAGGGAAGGAGCATGGGTGTGCACATGCACGTCTCTGTCTTGCAGTCCATGAGCCAGTGCGCATTGCCTACGACCGGCCTCGGGGACGTCCTGTGTCCAAAAAGAAGGTGAGCACCTCCATCCACGAGCCTTGCCTGGGCTGCTTATGGCCAGGACTGGGTCTCAAAGGACACTGCCCACTACCTGCACTTAAGCTGTGGTCAGCCAGCTGTGGGACTCCTGCCTGCAGTGCCCCAGCTGCTCTTGAGGTTGAGGCAGGAGGCTCACTGGACAGCCTGGGCCATGTGGCCAGTCCCCAAGGAAAGTCAGGTCATGTCTCAGATTAAGGCATTCTCAGACTTGTCACAGCAGAGTTTCCCATCGGGATAGTAACCATGTGATTTGGGGACAGAACCCCAGGCCACATGGCTACTTGGCAGACATCCACCTCCACCCTTTACCCTCTGCAGTTTATGGTTTTTAAGTTGCCTAGCTTGGCCTGCATCTCCTTGCCCCAGCTCCCCAGGGGCCGGGATCCCGGGTACTGTCAGTCGCCCATCCACACAGCTTTATAAATCCGCCACAGGCCCTAG
>PVLA01002184.1:197345-287293 GCA_004027455.1 Hydrochoerus hydrochaeris
TTAAACTGTTTTGAGACAAGGTCCCACTGTAGTTCAGGCTGCCTGCACACTCACTGTGCACCCAGGCACGGGGCAAGTTTTCTGCCTCAGCCTCCCAGGGGCTGGTGTTTCAGATGCATGCCACTGCACCTGGCTTGGGCTATGGCCCTTCCCACCATGCAGGGTGATCCTGTTGAAGCTGCCCCAACTGGGCCCTGTCTCTCTGCAGAAGCCCAAGGACCTGGACTTCGCCCAGCAGAAGCTGACGGACAAGAACGTGGGCTTCCAGATGCTGCAGAAGATGGGCTGGAAGGAGGGCCGGGGCCTGGGCTCCTGCGGCAGAGGCATCCGCGAGCCCGTCAGCCTGTATGTGGTGGGGCGGCGCCATCCCAGGAGACACTGCCATCCTGAGCTGGGCAGTGCCAGGGGCCCAAGACTCACACTACCACCAACGGGCCCCTGTGGGACCTAGACCCCTGTGGGTGGCGGGTGCCCACCTACCTGGCCTGGGGCCTGGCTTTCCCTTCCGGTGATGCCCGTGTCATGGGTCCCCGCTACCCAATGACTCCACTTCCTCCACAGTGGCAGCGCTTCGGAGGGAGAGGGTCTGGGTGCCGATGGCCCCGAGCAGCAGCAGGAGGACACGTTCGACGTCTTCCGCCAGCGGATGATGCAAATGTACAGACACAAGCGGGCCAACAAATAGGTACGTGGAACCCGGTGGGTGGCCACACATCCCCAGGGCATCAGCTGCTTTGCAGGAAATAAGATCCCAGCCCTGTGCAGGGATTGGGGGAGGGAGAGGGTCGCCATGGGTTTGAGGCCATCCTGGGCTACACAGTAGCACTCTATCTCAAAAACATGGATAAATAAAGCCAGGCATGGTGGTGCCTACCTGGAATCCCAGCACTTGGGAAGCTGAGGCAGGAGAACAACTACAAGTTTGAGGCCAGGCTGGGCCACATAATGGTTCAAGGCCAGAGTGAACAACATAGCAAAATCCTGTCTGAAAAAGACCAAAAATTAAAAATAAAAACTAGATAAATAAAATCACCTCATCCTGGGAGACAGGCAGAGCCTCTGGACATGGCTGTGTCCTGTATCCGGCCTTCCTGTGGTGCCAGCTGTGCCCAGCCCATGCCGGGGAAGCACCTGCCTGCCAGCCGTTCCTGCTGCCTCACATGGGACCAGGGTGCTACCGGTCCCCATCTTGGTTGGGTTGTCTCAATGGTGACAGCCAGGGGGCCATAGGCTGCCCGGGTCCCAGCAGGCATGGGATGCAGTCTGAGCCCCACACCCACCCTCTTCCCACCTGCAACCTGCCAGGCCCTGCCCATGAGTGCCACCCACTAGTGTGTCCTGGATCCTCAAGAGGTGGCCCCTGCCGAGGGAACAGTGCTCTGGGGACGCAGCCACTGCCTCTTCAGAGTTATTGGGGACACTGCACTGACCTAGCACTCGGCACCTGTCTGTCCATGTCCCAAGCTTAGACGAGGTTTCAGTGGCAGCAGGGCCCTGCTGTCCCCAGCAGGCACAGCCGGGAAAGCAAGTGCTCGGCCTCAGGGTCCCCAGAGCCCCAGGAGGCCACCTACACAGGGAGCCACAGTGGGTGTTGTTTGGAGGCCAAGTGTGGTGCGCATCCATGTCCCCAGCGTCTGGAAGCTGAGGCAGAAGGGCTGCACAGACCGAGCTGGTCACCATTCGCAGCATGGAGAGCCTCAAGGTTGCATCCCCCTCCACCCCAGCACCTCAGGCTCAGGACGGCAGCGACTGGAGTGTGGAGGGGGCTGCTGTGAAACTACAGCCCGTGTGGGCCGCCATCACCTCCCAAGGCGCAGGGCCTGCCACTCACTTTTGTCACCCTGTCCTTTGGCCTGTGGGAGTGCCACTGCCCCAAGCCTAGCATGCATCTGGTGCTCTGTCCTGTTGTGCACATTCCTGCCTGTCGCTCCTGTCACTGGGTGTCTCAGTGGGAAGACCAGGGCCATGCGTGGTGCGAAGCCAGGGTTCCTCCCCAGCCTGTGGGCTCAGCAGCGGCTTCTGCAGCAGGCAGCCTGGGGGTCCCGTCCCTGTCCCCATCCCCATCCCTGTCCCCTTTCAGCACAGTCCCTGTGAGGAATGCTGCACATACAGGGCCTGTTTCCAAGTTACAGTGTTGTCTCTGTCCTTCCACTTGCAGGGTTCCCACGCGGATGACGGCATCTGAGCGCACTGTGCTGCCACCCCGTGTGACTGTCCCCAGCCCACACCGTCCCCAGGACCCTGTAGGAAATTAGTGATTCGGTCCTTGGTGAAACCCAGAAGATGCCTGTGCTGTGGCCAGGAGTCCCGCCCAGGGCAGCCGGGCTGTGATATTGTGGTCTTTAGCAGTTGCAATAAATATAGTGGAACACAACACGTGGTGCTCCCCGCCAGTCCTTGTGCCTGTCCTGTCCCCATCCCTGCTCCCCTGGCCTGTGCTGAGGGTCAGCCCACACCTGCCCTGGCCACCCCCCCCAGTATCCATTCTGTGGTGCACATCTGCAGCCTTAGGCACAGCAGGGACAAGGACAGATGCTGGCATGAGGAGGGTCACCTGGACAGGTGGGGGCAGTCGAGGGCACCTAGGGACCTGGCGTCTGCGGTGTTTCTTTCCTGTGCTGAGCCCTGGAACCATGCTGTGGAGGTGACATGGGGTCTTGAGTAAGCTGCTGACCTCAAGACTCTTCCCCCTGCAGATGGAGGGGTGGCCCTGGTGGGAGTGGGAGGATACCTGGTCCCTGGTCTGTGCCATGCCTCACCCTCTCTCGGGGCCATGGCATAGGTGACAGTCACCTGCACACACTGGCAGGCAGGAGCAAGGTCTCTGAACCACCAGCAGCCACCCATGGGGCCCTGCGCATGACTGTGACCCCCGTACTCAGAGGCTGGGGCGGGAACAGCAAAGCATGGCTGGGGCTGCCGCCTGGACTCAGCCACCCCCAGCACTGCAGGAGGAGTGGAAAAAGCAGATGGAGCCCAGCACAGGTCTCCTGACCTCTGGATGAGGAACGCAGAGCACATGCTCCAGAAGCACCAGGGCTGCTGCCTGCTGCCTGGGTTTAGAGTTTATTTTGCAAGCTAACACCTGGCTGAAATCAAGAGGGGTCCCTGCATGTCCCAGGGACAGATGACAGGGCTCCTCCAAGGGTGTTTCACCTAGCAACAGACATAGCTGGTTTTACAACCATCCTGAATACAAGGACAATCCTGCTTCCCGCATCCTGCATGGGGCTGAGGTGCAGCTCAGTGGAGTCCACCTCGGCACTGAGCAGGAGGCCATCCCTCCAGAGGCTGAGGCAGGAGGATCACTGTGAGTTCAAGACCAGCCTGAGCTATACAAAAAGGCACAGAGGGTGGCCTGTAGGGCCACTGGGACGAGCCTTCCAGCTGCTGTGCCTGGACCTGCTGGACTCAAATCCTTGCATCCTGTGGGAGGCGGCCCCTTCCCCAGTGGGGAAATGGAAGTGTCCCCAGTGTGTGCCAGCCCGTATGCCTGTGCACCCTGTCCTGGTTCCTACCAAGTTGGGCTCCTGCTCCTGCTCCTGGCGACCTTGACTCAGGAATGCAGGGATACTAAGGGGGACCCCAAAGCCAAACATGTCTGGTGGACCTAGCTTTTTGAGGACTGTGTTTTTGTTTTATGCTTTGCAGTGCTGGGATGGAACCCAGGGCCTCCTGCTTGCTAGGTTGGCACTCTGCTCTGCAGCTCTGTCGCCAGCCCTTTGTTTTAGTTTATTAGCTTATGTTTAGGGTACTAAGGCTTGAACCCAGGGTGCCCTACTACTTAGTTACATTCCCAGCCATTGTTTTATTTTTTTATTTTGAGACAGGATCTAGGTTGCCCAGGCTGGACACAAACTTGCCATTCTCCTACCTCAGCCTCCTAAGTAGCTGGGGATATAGAGGTGTACCCACACACACACCCAGGCACTTGCTTGATTTTCGTGCTTGTGTTCCTTTTGTTTTGGGGAACAGGGTCTTGCTGTGTAGTTCAGGCGGGCTGACACTGTGGGGATCCTCTTGCCTCAGCCTCAGCACAACTGGGATGACAGGCACACACCACCCTGCTCCCATTTGCTTGATTTTGAAGAAGCCCGGTGTCTCGGGAGGCAGAGTGTGGGGTGACCACACAGGGCGTGACTGTCCATAGGGCTTTGCCAGTGGTCTCCGAGGGCTGTGCGAGGCGGACCCAAGGGGCATGGAGCTTGGGGCGGGAACTGGCGCGAGCCCAGGAGTTCAAGGCCCGCGCGGGGACATGGAAACCCCGTCTCAGGACACAACCAAGCCTTCGGGCTGTAAAATACAACGGAGAGACTGAGGAACACGATCCTGAAAGGTAAAACACAGTTGCGAGGTGCCGTGCGGTTCCCTTCCATACTCGGTGGCTGGGGCGCCGCCCGGCGGTGAGCGCTTGCCGAGCCCGGGGCGGGTCCTCGCGCCAGCCGGGGCTCCCCGCACAGCGCGGGCCGGTGGCCAGATGGCCTCGGGCTCGGGCTGCTGCCCCTCCTGGAGCTGGGCCGCGCCTGCGCACTCTCGAGGAACGGCTTTCCGCCCAGGAGACGCAGAAGGAAGCGGGCGCCGCCACACGTGCGCCGGGATCGTGGCCTCGGCTTCCTGGCAGCTGTGCTGGGAGGAGGAGAAAGCGGATCCAAAGCCAAGCAGCCGCTTCCTGCAGGCCATTGTGCCCAGCTGTCGCCAGCGTCCCGGACACCTACCGGCCACTACCATCGTCTGTCGGTCCACTCCTCCACACTCCTGCACCACGCGTCTGAGGAGCCCTTAGCTGGGCTTTCCCAGAACTTCCCACCCCTATCGAAAGCATACGCGATGTGTGCGGTCCCAGCTACTCCGGAGGCTGAGGCAGGAAGGTCACGAGTTGGAACGCAGGCCGGGTCTCAAACTAAAAGTGGGGTATCCAGAAGTGAGGGAGTAGAAACCGCAGGCTCCACACTCCTGGGTGGCACCAGCCGTCTTAGTTTTAGTGCTGCCAGTTTCCAGTGCCTGACGGCCCACAAAAAGCTGAAACCACTGGAACCAGTGGCCCTTGTACCCACATCGCCCGGAGCCCCTCCCGGCGTCCTGGCCAGAGGCGGCATCTTCCCCGCTGTGATGCATCTGTACATGCATACTCCTGTGCCGCGGAGGCTGCGACACCACAGACATTGCAGCACTCTCGGTGGGTCTGCTGGCTCAGACAAGAGCAGGCTGCACCCGACCCTGAGTCCCAGGAAGGTCATGGCCAAAGAATCCGGGGGCAGCCGGCCCTTTCTGGAAATGGTTGCTGTCCCCAGTGCCACCCCAGCCTCTCACAAGGGCCCTGGGCCCTCCTTTCCCTCCAGCCTGCAGCTCTCTCAACAGATGGCCAGGGGCGGCCTCCTCAACTCCCTAAAAACCTCTCTGGGTTCAAGCGACCAAGGAGCCGGGCCAGGTACCCCAAGGAGGCAGTCTGGCATCAGGCAGGGATGGCGAGGGCCCCCTTGACCTTAGACCCATTTTACAGGCGAGGACACAGAGGCCGGAGCGCTGGGTTTACAAGCCACCAACGCTGGCTTTACTGGCTACTGAAAGACAGGGCTTGGACTTTACTTCTCTACCGGCGCAGATCTCTGCTGTCCAATGGCTGCAGCGGAAGCACCAGTGTGGCCTCTGATTGGCCCAGTCTCATGCAGATGACCAGCTCTGAACCAATTATAATGGCTCAAAGGCATCAAAGAAGGGCCAGCCTGGGTGGGTGGAGCCACGATCAGAAGCCAGGTCTCACTGGCGCGTTTGTCCCTTCAGCCGTGTCTTACTGCCCGGCGGTGATGATGGATGGACGTGGAGCACGCCCACCAACAGTCTCCTCTGTCCCCATGGGTCCTCAGGAGCATTGCGAGTTCAGGAAGCAGAAGAGGGTCACGTGGGTCGAAGAGAGTGGCAAGGGACCTTTGGGATGACAGCAAGTGGTGGCGCTGGGCTTCCTCTGCCTCCCAGCACGGCCCCTTGTCTGCCCCAGTTTCTGACACGGTCCGTGTACTTTCAGATGAGGACACCTTTCCGTCCTCTGTCTGTGGCCACTCTCCTCCACACAGAGAGAAAGAGCCAAACTCAGCCACCTGGCATTCTGGTCACTCGGAGAAGGTCCTGAGACTGGCTTCCTTCCTCCCTTCCTTTCTTGGGATCCTCCTGCCTCACTCTCTTGAGCAGCTACCATGGTGGGCAGGTGCCACCAAGCCCAGCTCTGTCTTCCTTTGATGAGCAATTGCGTGGCCTCTGATCAGGACAGCTCTGGGGGGTGGTGCGGGTGTCCACCTCGGTCAAGTCTTTTGCTTTCTGTCGTGCTGTCCCCAGAGCCAAGCTGCTGCCTTGGGTACGGGCTCTGCTGGTGCAGAGTTCCCTTTCCTGCCCTCCCTTGTCCTACCCGGAGTAAGCTATGAACACTGATCTGTTGAGGTCTCTCTTCTTGGGTCTGTGACTGCTCTCAGTTTTTCCTGGTATTAGAAACATTTTCATCTTTAATCCTAGCTCTCTGGGAGGCTGAGGCAGGAGATTCTTTTCCAGCCTAATCTGGACACCTTAGACCGCATCTCAAAATAAAAAATAAAAAGGGCTGGGGATGTGGCTCAGCGCAGAGGCCCTGGGTTCTACCCCCAGTCCTGCAAGCAAGGTGTCAGATGTCCGTGGGGACAGCAGACCTGGCAGAGGCTCTGACAGGGCCCCTCTGCCCGGCCTTCCCACAGCATCTGTGCCTGCCGATTTCCCCTCATAGCTTTGCTGCAGCATCCAGGGTCCCTAGTACTGGGCCTCAGCCTGGGAGGACCACCAACCTGCTGAGCTCTCCGGGAAGAGGAAGGGAGTTTCTAGAATCAAGGCCAAATGCACTCACAGTGTCACCAGTTTACAAGGGACACAGGAGCCCTGGGATGTGCAGGGCCATGGACAGTGTCTGTCCTCACTTCCTTCCAGGTTTGGGGGATGAGAAGGAAGAGGGGGTGATGCTGGGCACTGAAGGATGAGTTCAGCAGTGGAGTGATAGTGGGTATGGCATCTACAAGAGCTAGAGACAGCCAGCATCCTCACCTGCTGTGTGGCCATAGGAGTCACAGGCGACCTTCCTCAAAGTCAGACACATCTGTTCCATCCCAAGAGCAGCTTCTACATCAGCAGCCTGAATCTTTATTTTATTTATATTTTGACATATTTATTTTTGAGACAGGCTCTCACTATGTAGTTCAGACTGGCCACAAAATCACTGTGTATCCCAGGCTGGCCTCGAACTCACAGTGACACCCTCCTGCCTCAGTCTCCCAAGTGCTGGGATGACAGGTGTGCCCCTCCATGCCTGGTCTTTGTTTCAGAGGTTCAATTGTTGACACACTGGCTACAGGACAAGCCACCAAAGAGCCAGTCCTCGAACAGGGACACATACACCCCTGTCAGCAGAAGCAGCTGTGTGGAGGTCAGAATGAAGGCCACAGCACAGGCCAGGAAGTGGGGAGGCCGGCCTCTGTGTTTCCTTCCTTCTGGACACTGGCCCTCCCTGCCCACTTCTCACCAGCCCCTCCTTCTCATGGTTTGTCCTTTCCTGCCTTTTGGTAAGGAAGAAGCCCTGTGTGTGCTGCCCAGGCAGCGGGCTCCAGCCAGACCAAGTTCAAGGTCACAATCATGGCCACCACCTCCTGCTCACCCCTCCCAGTGCTACAAATCCTGGTCTGTCTTAGCTGCACAGGCTCAAAGGTCTGGCCAAGCTTAAACCTTCAGTCCCAGCCAGTGGGATGGCACAGGCCTGTAGTCCCAGCACTCAGGAGGCTGAGGCAGGAGGGTCACAAGTTAGAACCCATTCTGGGCAAAATAATGACTTAGACTTTGTCTCAAACGAACAAGTAAAAGGGCTGGAGCTGGAGCTCAGCGGTAGAGCACCCGAGGGTTCAATCCCCAGTAAAAGAGGGGGCAGCAGTGCCCACCAAGTGCAAACCATAAAAGATGACAGAAGGAATGTAACAGGAGGAATGTGACATGAGGGAAGTGACTGGAACCCCCAGCGAAGAGGCCAGTGAGGCTGCGGCGAGGGGACGCAGCCCGAATTACTGTGAACTCGGTTGGCCCTGTACCCTGCGTGGCGACGGGGGAGGCGGGGGGGGGGGGGAAATCACCCGCGCGGCCTTTAAACTTCCAAGGGCCCCGCCCACCATCAGCCCCGCCCACCCCGCCCGCCAGGCTCGAGCTCCTTGGGGTCCGCCCCTATATTAGCATATCCCCGCCCCCGCCCCTGCTCAGCCGCCTGGTACTTGTTGCGCAGTGCTGGGCGGGGAACCCAGGGCCTTGCGCATGCTCAGCCAGCGCCCTGCCGCTGAGCCACACCCCCGATCCCAGCTGGGCTTTCTGTGCCTCCTCCGCGCCTTCGTGCCTGGGACGCGGGAACAGCTCCCCTCAAACTTGCTGTGTGCGGCCCTTTCCTCAGTTTCTCCTGTATCAGATGGGCCCAAAGGCGAATGGCAGGTCCAGTCTTGGGGCAGCACCACTTGTCCTTTCTAAAAGGATGTCTTGGGTCGGAGATACAAAACCAAAAAATAAAAGGGTGTCTTCCCAATACTGTCACCACTGAGCCTGCTGGTCGCTGACCTCCATAGGTGGGCCCCTCGGCCCCACACCCAGCCACTGCTGTGGTAAATGCTGGAGGCCGCCATGTGCTGGATGCGGTCTCACTATGCAGTGCAGGCTGGCCTTGAACTCACAGGGACCCTCCTGCCTCCGCCTCCGGAATCCTGGGTCTTTGCGATGCACTACATCCTCAGCCCTTTTTAGTTTTCTCTTTGACACAGAGCCTCACTAAATTGCTTAGGGAGGACTTAACGTTTGGATCTTTCTGCCTCAGCCTCTAGAGTGCTGGGATTGCAGGTGCATGCCCTCACACTTGGCCAGTTAGGGAGGGCCAGCTGGAAGAAATCAATGAATGGTTCCCAGGCATCATATCTGTCGTAGCTGGGGCTCAGGGTGCACCGGGCCTGTCTCAGGGTGCAGCTCCTGGCCTGGCCTGGATCCCCAACCCTGCACGCCCTTGTTACACCCCTAGGCCGGCACTGCCTGGTTCATGGGGTTTGGAGGCGAGGCCCTGTCGGGTTTTGAGTGCAGAGTCAGAGGAACGGGTGAATCCGTGTGGGGATGAAGGGATTAGCAGATTACTAGGTCATCACACACGGGCGGCTCAGCACCAGCACCCTCTGACGTGCCAGTCCCATTTCACCCAGGGCACCCTCGGCCATTTTGGAGGCAGCCACAAAGCCCTCGCTCCTTCTCATTTTGAGGCAGTCTTCTTTAGTTTCCCGGACTGGGGGTCCAGTTTGCGATCCTCCTGCCTCAGCCTCCCAAGTACCCAGAGAGAGAACGCAGGACCCACCGCAGTCCCCACAGCCACCCAACCACGACGTACCCTCCTTCTGCCTCTTCCCCAAAGCCTCCCAGCAGCCCCACGGCCTCCACTTATCTGACCTAGGGCCCCAGTTCCATGCAAATGAAACGCAAACTCCGCCCCAGGCCCCGCCCGTTGCGCCCATGTAATTAGCATAACCCCACCCCACGGGTCTGGGCCCATAAAGCGATCACATCTATTCACTCATTGGTTCCTGTGACTGCATCTACCATGCTAAGTGGTTCCTCTCGTGCAATAGCTAGGGCTGACATACAATCGGTCTCAGTCTCCGGAGAGCCTGAGTAAACTTCCTCCGCCCCAGGCTTCAGCCTCCTGTGTCCCCTAAGCAATCATTTACCGAGCTCCAGCTGTGTGCTCGGGATCCCTGAAACTGAAACTTACCCAACAATCTATGGCCCAGAGCGCCCCGCCTCACACGCCCTGCTCCTTTGTGGGGCTGGAGTTGAACGCAGGGCCTTCCTGCCAAGCTACACCCTCAACCTTGTAAAAATATTGCTATTTGAAACAAGGTCTCGCTGAGTTACCCAGCGTGGGCTTGAATTTGTGATCCTCCTGCTTCAGCCTCCCAGAGTGCTGGGATTATGGGAGTGTGCCGCCAGTCCCTCTGCTTTATAGAGAAAGAGAGAAACAGCCAGGAATCATGATGGCACACATCGACAAACCTGCCTGAAAGGGAAGCTGAGGTAGGAGGATTGCTAAATTGAAGTCCAGCCTGGACAATTTAGGGAGACTCGGTCTCGAAATAGAATGAATAAATAAAAATGGCTGGGTTCCATCCCCGACACCACAAAATTAATACAAATAAACAAGAAGCGTTAAAAATGTGTGATTCTGTGTTAGACTGTCCCCAGCCGGGTCCCAGGAAGCAACCTAAAGGCCTAAGCAGAGAGGATCAGTTTAATAACTTCCGGGGAAGCCCCAAGGCACCACCCAAGTCTAAGCAGGAGAAAGTGGGCAGGATGCACCAGTTTAGGGTAATTCTACTTGCCAAAAAAATGGAGGGAGGCAGGGAAAGGAAAGGGAAACTAAAATGCCAGGGGTGGTGGTGCACACCTGTAATCCTAGCCATGCCAGAGGCTGAGACAGGATGATCTCAAATTCAAACCTAGCTTCCACACCTTCTCACCACCCTGTCTCAAAGTAAAAAATAAAGAGGGCTGGGGTGTGACTCAGTGCCCCAGGCCCCAGGCAGACACTGCTGGCCTCTTGCCAGCCCTGTGGCACGGCACCAACTGCCCAGCCTCAGTAGCAGCCTGGGGGCCATGGGGCAGAGCCTTGGGAGGCAGGGAGGGAGGAGAAAGGCCCTCCGAGATGGGAGTCCACTGGCCTGCCGGGGCCAGAGGGCTGCACACATAGAGGACAAGGGCACAGAGGTGCGTAGGGCAGGAAGGATGGGGAAGGGAATGGAGGGGTGGGCAGGGCTGGGGTAAAGGGATGATGAGAGGATGGAGGGGTGGACAGCTGGATGGATAGGAGTCGCCCGAGGGATGAAGGACAGGGGTGGATGAACAGGTGGGTGGGTGGATGGGCAGGTGGGTGGAATCACTGTGGCTGAGGCAAGAGGTCTGTTCTGGATGTGGGGTCTTAGCCATTGGTGATATCCCCTAGGGTGGAGCCAGCTCCCCAAGGGCCCCGCTTGCCAGATAAACCTAACCTTCTTAACTTTATTTTGAGACAGGGTCTCCTCGAGATGCCCAGACTGGCCTTGGACTTGCAATGCTCCTGACTCAGCCTCCTGAGTGGCTGAGGTGCTCAGCCTGGGTCACCGCGTCTGGCCAATGTCTTTCTTCCCAGCACTAGGATGGACCCCAGGACGTGGGCTGTGCAGGCAGTCTCTACCCAGCCTCACATCAGCCGAGGTCTTTATCATTTTCAGCAGGAACCTTCGCGGCTTCCTTCTGCCCTGGCTCCTGCATCCCCCAGGCCATGCTGCCCATGCGATTGTTTCTCCAGCAGCCGAGGAGCTCGCCCATGCCCAGCAGGGAGCCCCTCCCAGGAAGTGCCTCAGACCCAGGCACTTCAGCCAGAATGACACAGAGGGGGACTCCAGCCCTGCACCTTCACTGTGTATGAGCTCAGTGCCTGGAAGTGCCCCTCTCCTGCTCCAGAGCCTTCTGTGGCTCTCCAGTGCTCTGAACATGAAGTCTGGTTTTCCTGCTGGGGCCCACAGATGTGTGATGCGCAGCTTGTGGCTCCCTGTGCCCTCTAGAATTGCTTTTGTGATGGCCACAAGCACATCCTCTGCGGCACCCGGGCCCCTGTACACACTGACCTCAGAACCTTTGCACACACTCCGATCGCCTCCTCCTCAGCTCCCACGCAGGTGTGGCACACTGCCTGCCCCAGGGTTCTAACAAGCGCAGGTGTTTACTCTGCAGTCAGGAGCAGACCTGACAGTGTCCCCTTGTTTGAATCCTGGCAACGGCTGGGGAATCAGACCCCACTCCCTTTTCACCTCTGCTAATGACATCGCAGTCCAAAGGCCACAGAGAGCAGGGCGGGCCTCTCAGACCCCAGCCCAGCCCCGTCTTCCCTCAGATCCGGGAGCTTTTGGGTGAGCTGTGGGCTCCCCTGGCTGAGGGCCTTACATCCACCTTATTTATTGGCGGGGGGGGGGGGCGGATTTAACTTGCATTTCTTGTCTGAAAGTGGAAGCCGAGTGTGGCTGCACACACCTGTGAGCCCAGCAACTGGGGAGACTGAGGCAGGAGGATCATAAATTGTAGCCCTAGCTGGGCAACTTAGTGAGACCCTACCTCAAAACAAAAACTAAAAAAGGGCTGGGGGTGTAGCTCCCCTGCATTCAATCCCCAGTACTGAAAGACAGACAGAGACAGACAGACAAGACAAACAGACAGGAAGGAAGGGCAAAGAGGAAGGGCTGAAGGTGAGGCTGGGAGGCCCCGGCCTGGGTCACAGGCACCCCGAGGCAGAGGCGGACACAGATGCCCCAGGGTGTGGAGCCAGAGCTATGGGCAGCAGGCCGGGGAGGCTTCCCAGAGGAGGAGGCAGGGAACTGCAGCTGGTGTCCCTCAGGGCAGCCAGGGGTCAGCAGAGATGAGAGCCAGAGTCCAGGGTAGGGGTGGCTGTGGCCTCTGGGGGCGGGGACAGGTGGCCCATTCCACGCGCCCATCCCACGAGCGTGGGGGCAGGGCTTCGGGAGCCAAAGCGGGCGGCGGCGGGCGGAATGCCCTCAGCTGTCCCCGGGCACAAACGTAGCGTGGGAGGTGCGAGGTGCAGGGGCGGAAGCTGCTGCCACAGCCTGGCCCAAATCCGGGAGCTTTTGGGTGGGCTGTGGGCTCCCCTGGCTGAGGGCCTTACATCCTGAGGCCAAGTGGGGAAACTGAAGCTCAGGCCGAGGCCGGGGGCTGCCCCGTTCTGCATGGGTACAGGCGCATGCCTCGTTTCATTACGCACTGGGACTGCACGGCGAGCTGATCACATACCTCCCTCGCCGGAGGCCAGATTCCCCCATGGCTCCCTAGAACCCTATGGATAAAACCTACGCATATCTCAACGGCCACAAGGCCCTGTCCAGCTGCTGGAACACTGCCCCAGCCACAGAACACTACTCTGCCCTTCCCAAGTTTCTCCAGTAGGTCCAGCCTGTCCGGACCATCCCCACTGCCCAGTGTACTCTTGGGAATGACGAGCCTGTTTCGTGGCTCAAGATGGAGGGCAAAGAGGTCCCCTCGACTCCACACAGAGGGTCCCTCAGCAAGCCCCTGGGTCACGGGATTCCCACCCAGGTGCAGTAAAACCCTCCATTCAGTCTCCACCAGTGGTGTGGCACACACCTGTGATCTCAGCACTTGGGAGGCTAAGGGAGGAAGATCTCTGCAGTTGGAGTCCAGACTGGGCTTCACAGTGAGACCCTGTCTCAAAAACGTAAAAATAAACAGAAAATAGACTTTCAGACCCTTGGGGACTCAGGTTACTGCGCCCGGCTGACTGGCAGCTTCCCTAGATCTCACTGCCCAGGACCCCGGGATTCTTCCCCAAGGCCCCTGGACCCAGAGGCCTCAGTCCCCTGGGCGCCAGTCCCCGGGTCCTTCCCAATGTGGCCACGACTTCTCCGCCCCACTTTCTGCCCTTCACACAGTGAATGTTGGAGCCCTCAAGAACAGAGGTTCCAAAAATACCTGGGCGACCTAGCTCCGAGAAATGGGCCGCCCCATCCTACCACCTGGCACCTAGAAGTAATTAGCACACACTGAGAACTGGGGCAGTGAGGTCCATGGGAACCGCACTCTGTCCAGCCAGGGGCTCGCCCCCAGCCCCCTGGGCTTGGGCACACAAATCTGCATGCCAGCCAGACCCCATCCCAGTCCCCTCGCTGGTTCATTCCTTCCCAGGGCCCCGAAATCAAGGGATCTGCTTGGGCCACATTCAGGTTCAAGCTGGATCTCCTTGAGTGATGCAAAATCAGTGGAAGTATTGAGTCACTGGGTTGTGTTTCCCTGGGCCCTCTGTGACCATCTGTGCCCCTGAGATGCACTCAGGCTCCAGGAGCCAGAGCTGGGCACAGACACTCCTGGTCCTGTGACAAGAAGAACAGAAGAAGGGAAGGAGACAGGGAAGGTCCAGAGGAGGAAAATGGGGGTGCTTATGGAGAGGTGGGCATTAAGGGTGGGGTTCTGAGAGATGAAAAGGAGTTTTTCAAGAAGCTAAGATCTGGCAGCTGATCAGACTAACTATGGCTAAGGAAAAGGGGAGAGGGAAAAGATAGGCAGAGGGGCACAAGCTAAAGATTGAGAATAGCATGCCAGGTTGGAGCCATTTCTGGGAACTCACAGCTGACTTCAATCCTTGATAAAGAAAATCTTAAGAATTTGGCTCAGCAAAGCAGGCGCCATGGTACAGGCCCATAATCCCAGCACTAGGGAGGCTGAAGCAGGAAGATCGACATGTTTGTGGGCAGCCTGGGCTACATAGTGAGAGTCTGTCTATGAAAAGCAAAAGCAAAAACAAAACACAAAATAAAAAATGTGGCTGAAGAAATCAGGCTGTGGTCAGTGGCAGAGTGGTGAGCTCCATCTTCGGCATCTTAGGAGAAGAAAGAAAGAAATGATTCAGGGTCAAAACCTACCTCAAAAATTTATTATTATTATTATTATTATTATTATTATCACTTGAGGCACTGGGGATCGAACCCTGAGCCCGCACACTGAGCTACCTCACAGCCCTTTTTGTTCTTTGAGATAGGATCTTGCTAGTCACCAGGTTTCCCAGGCTGGGTTGGAATTTGCAATCCTCCTGCCTCAGCCTCCCAAAGTGCCAGGATGACAGGCGTGTGCCAATGTGCCTGCCTCTAACAAACAGGACATTTACAGCTTCAAGCACCTAGAGCAGGCATCTTATGTGTGGGTGGAGAAACAGGCATCAAGCTGGAAAGTGGTTCCTTCTGGGTTGCCATAAGGCAGGGGGTGCCCTGGCTGGTGCAGCTCTGGGGCAGGGCCCGGAGGCCTGACCACCACTGCGCTGTCCTCCTGGAGCTCTCTTCATCCTACAAGAGCAGCTCTGCCCTGCTTCGCCTCTCCTGGACAGTGTCTTACTCCCCCACACCCCAGAGGAAAACCTGGGTCTTGGTTTGGGGGATCTCATCTCCAAGGGAAACCGTCCCATAAGTCAGCACCCATGGGTGGATGGTCACTGGCTCCCCAGCCTTCCCCCTTGGCCAGTGTCATCAGCACATTCTCTAGGTGGGCAAGGACACTGAGACCGCTTCAGGTCCAGGGTGCTCCAAGCTAGCCCTGTGTAGGCAGGGGCCTGAGAGCATCCTGTGTCCACCCACACAGGAGCCTGCAGGGGCCCCACACTGCTGCCTCCACCCTAGGGTGGCCACATGGCCCCACTCCGCTGCCAGCCGGCACTGGGCTGAGGCGGGAGCCCAGCCAACACCTGTCCCACTTACTTCTTGTTCCTTTAATGATGCTAAGTGGAAAAAGTCACTCTGGGAACAGACGGTGTTTGCCTTGTTCCCTGTGCTGCAGCACTTTGTGGCTTCAGGCCTGAGGAGGAAGCCAAGCATTCGCCCCTGCAGGAGCTGATGACACTGGGAGCAGTGGGGAGTTTGAGGCCTGGACCCCACTAACAGAACAGCCGCCCTCAGGTGTCTGGTGGGGGGGGCATCTGAATGGAAGGGGGTGCCCTGGTCACAAGCAGGGAGTGGGGAGGGAAGCAGAGAGCCTGACCGGGGGGAGCGGGTCCAAAGGCCATAATCCTGGCGCTGGAGGAGGCTGAGGCAGGAGGGTCCCCACGAGTTCCAGGCCAGCCTGGGCTATGCTATGAGACCCTGTCTCAACAAACAAACAAAACACCTCCCAGAAAACAAAGGCCCCCCCAGATCGCGCAGCCTGGAGTTCATCAAGGATCACTGCCTGCTCAGCCAGGCACATGCCTTGTGGGGGAGCAGAGAGTCAGCAGCCTCCGGCACGGGGTGACTCTGGAGGTTCCGTCACAGTGGGGGCCACGGAGCCGGGTCCCCAGCCTGTGGCCTGCGGGGTCCAGGGGGTCCCCTGCTCCAGCACTTTCCTGACTTCCGCTTTGGCACTGGACGCTGACGACCGGGACGTCCGGGGAAGGGACAGGGTGGACAGAGCCCTCCCTCCCCGCGAGGCCATCGCTTGGTCCCCTGCCTGCAGAGCCCTGACCTTGCCGGTGCTAGGGGACCTGACCCTCCCAGGGTCCCGGTCACCATCCCAGGCAGGGAAGGAGTGAGGGCGGGGTCCGCGACCCAAGGGATCAGGGCCGGGCCTGCCAGTGCGTGCGGGTGTCCAGCTGTGTGTGTCCATCTGCTTCCTGTGTGGCCCGGGCTCCGGGTCGCTGTCATCAGGACTTCACCCTGCGGCCCCTCCCCCGGTCCCTTCCCTCCCCCCCGCCCCTTTCCCCCCCCCGCGGCCGGCCGGCAGGGGGCGCGTGGTGGCGCTCGGGCCCGGGGGGCGGGGCGGCAGTGCGTCGGGACCGTCGCCGCGATGGGACCGGAGGCGGTGGCGGTAGCGGCGCAGACAAAGGCGCGCGGAGCGGCGGCGGCAGCGGCGGGGCCGCACGGAGCGCAGAGTGAGCGACCGGGTGCGCGGGCGGACGGGGCCGAGGACCCCGAAGTTCGGCGCTCGCCTCGGGGCTCCCCGAGTCCCGGAGCGGCGCGGGCCGCAGGTTCCAGACCTGGCGTGGGCGAAAGTGCCGGGGGGAGGTCCCTGCGTTCTGGGCCGGGGTGCGGGGGTGGCCCGAGGGGGAAGCGGGTCCCCGAAATTGCCTGGTGGATAAAGGGGGTCGGGGCCGAGATCTCCAAAGTTCCGCAGGCGAAGGAGGGGGTCCCCGAAGTTCCAGGTTGGGGCGCGGAGGGGGGACCCCGACGTCTCTGGCGGCGGCGCGGGCTCCTGGAACTTGCCGAGTCTGGCGGCTCGCGCTGAAGTTGGGGCGCGCGGAGCCCTCGGTCGCGGAGGGGGCGCAGCCGGCGTGGAGCCCGGGCCCCTGGCTGGGACGCCTGGGAGGAGGCCTCGCCCCCAGCGCGGGCCTGAGGGGTCCCGGACCTCGGGGCGTCGCCACTCAGCCCCACGCCCTCAGGGGCGCGTGACTCGCGGAGTCGGTGAGTAACTTTCCTGGCGCCGTTGCCGTAGTCCCGGCAGGAACGGCTCGGCCGGAAGGGCCTGGGTTCCGGGGACCCCCGCGTCCCCAACCCTAGCCAGGGCCGGGACCGCCCCCAATCCGGGCTCAGGCTCCAGTCCTGGGACCCGGACAGCAGTTGCCCAGGACAGGGTGGGGACCCCTCCAACCCCGCGCTGCCCGCCCGGAGCCCCCCCCCCGCCCATTCTGCAAGCCCTTCCTGGGTCCTCTGCGGGTCCCTTGGGTGCAGTTGGGGACACAGGGGTTGCATCAGGAAGGAAGGGTGGCAGCAGTTTTGCTGGCGCCTTGGGCTGGTGGCTTTGCGGGACCCCCGGGACAGTAGGGGGTGGGGAACTGTTTTCCTAATTTCGGTCTCTGCCCCGCCCCTCGCGGCGGTCACCCGGATGGACTGGCAGCCGCATCACCTCTCTTTATTTTTATTTGCTTATTAGTTTAGAGACAGGGTCTCACTCTGTAGTTCGGGCTGGCCTCGTGCTCACTTTGTAGCCCAGGCTGATCTCAAACTCACAGCTATCCTCCTGCCTCAGTCTCCCAAGTGCCGGGATGACAGGCGTGTGCCATCACACTCAGCCTGCATCACTTCTCTTTAATCTTTCAGTTTAATTTTTTGAGATGGAGTCTTTGTGGCCACAGCTAGACTAGAACTCCAGGGCTCAATCGATCATCTTGCCTCGGCCTCCCCAGAAATCGCTTTTTTTTTTGGTACCTGGGATCGAACTCATGACCTCGTTTGCCAAGCAAACGCTTATGCCGCTGATCTAAATCCCTGGCCTGATCGCTTGTCTTTTTAGCTGGGCTGGGGGGTTCCCTGAGGGTTTGGATTGTAATTCCAAGGTGCAGTTCTGCCCAAGGGTGGGTGCTGAGGGGTCTCTCTGTGGGTACAGTGAGTGGGCCCTGGTCTCCTAGCAGGCATTTGGCAATGTCAGACTATTATTATGATGATGATGTTGGTTTTCTGGTGCTAGGGATGGACATGGTGGGTGATCTACACACTCAGCCCTGTGTAGCCCAGGGCCCAGTGTGAGGCTCCAGGTGGCTTCACTTGGGGGTGCAGTGGGGGCCCCCTCTGGGCAGAGAAGGATGGGGTCACCTTGCTGAGTGATTTACACTGATCACCTTCCTGACAAGCCCTGGGGACAGTGTATCTGGCTGGATGGGACCTGCCTGGCCCCCTGACCTGCCCTGGGGACACTCACAAAGGCACTGTTTCCCCAGGACCCACACTAGCCACTCTCATCACCCTCAGGCACCCCAGGAACCCGTCCAGCCTGGCCTGACCAATGTCCACAGCCAGGTGAGCTCCTGGCCATCCTTGCCCCACACAGTGCCCCCTTGCACCCCAAGGTAGGGATGCTGCCCCTGATGCCCTGTCCTCTGCAGGGAGCAGCCGATCTTCAGCACGCGGGCACACGTGTTCCAGATCGACCCGGCCACCAAGAGGAACTGGATCCCTGCGGGCAAGCATGCGCTCACTGTCTCCTACTTCTACGATGCCACCCGCAACGTCTACCGAATCATCAGCATTGGGGGCGCCAAGGTCTGGCTAGGTCCAGGGTGGGGGGCCTTGGGGGCCCAGGAACTTCCAAGTGTTAACATGCTCCTGAGGTGACCCGAGCAGGGGCCCCTGAGACCCTAACGCAAGGCCCTGACCTATCACCCAGGGACATGTGTTCAGCACTGTCTGGGCCACTGATCTGAACTTCGCCCTCTGCCCCAGGCCATCATCAACAGTACTGTCACTCCCAACATGACCTTCACCAAAACCTCGCAGAAGTTCGGGCAGTGGGCGGACAGCCGTGCCAACACCGTCTATGGCCTGGGCTTTGCTTCCGAGCAGCATCTGACTCAGGTGGGGCCTGGGAGGGAGGGGGTGGGGCCGGGACCCGGATGGACATGGGACTTGGATAACCCAGGAACCCTTGCTACTCAGCTTCTGCAAGCTGCTTGGGTTTCTATCACCCCCACTCCCCACCCTCTGCTGCCTGCTTCCATATGGCCTGAGCCTGTACATGGTGGCACACACCTGTTAATCCTGGCTCCTCAGGAGGCTGAGGCAGGAGAATTGCAAGTTCGAGGCCAGTTTGGGCAGTTTAACAAGAGGCTTTCTTCAAATAAAATGTATATAAAGAGTTGGTTAGAGGAGCATTTCAGTTGTGAGTGCTTACCTTGTGTGTGTGTGTGTCTGTCCCTGGGTTCCATCTGGGGGGGAGGGGAGTCTGTATCCATTGTTTCTTTTGATGATTAGTGCTTCCGTTCTGCAAAGATTCTGTCCTCTGTTTAATTCTAGAAGCTTTATAATTTTCCTTTCAACGTTAGATCTTGAATTAATTTCTGTGGGTGGTACAAGGTAGGGTTTGAGGTTCTTTTTTTTTTTTTTTAAACCCAGCATGAGTATTGAGTTGTTTTGGGGCAGTTTTTTTTGTTTGTTTGCTTGCTTTGTAGCCATGGGGATTGAACCCATGGGGTTATTTTATTTGTTTGTTTATTTATTTATTTTGGTGCCAGAGATTGAACTCACAACTGACCTCGCATTTGCTAAACAGGCACTCAGGCCGCTGAGCTAAACCCCCAGCCCCATGGGGTTGTCTTAAAACGATTGTTTTCCTGCAGTGAGTTACCCTGCCTTTGTGTGGATCACATGGTATGTGCCTGTTAGATTTTTTTTGGGGGGTGGGGTTTTTGTTCTTTTTGTGGCATTAGGGATTGAACCCAAGGCTTTCGCACTGACCTACGCCCCCCAGCCTTTCTTTTAAAATTTTTATTTTTTTCTGCTATAGCTGACATTTTTTTTATTTTGAGACAGGGCCTCACCAACTTGTCAGGCTGTAGTGGAACTTGGGACCCTCCTGTCTCAGCCTCCTAGAGTGCTGGGGTTACAGGTGTGCACCACTAGGTCCCGGCTGAGCCTCCTTGTATTTACCACCTCTGTGACTGTCTCCCACCTGCCTACCTGTACTCACGCTGCCTGTGGGCAATCCTTTTCCAAACCTTCTTCCCCTTCTGGTTTGTGACTTCCAGGGATGTACACTGTTCCCAGAGGCCCTTCCAAGCCGACAAGGCAGGGTCTGGGCTAGGGACTGGTGGAAGATGGGAGGGAGCTACAGGGTTTGTTGACGGCTTGCTGCCCCCCTCCATACGTGCAGTTTGCTGAGAAGTTCCAGGAGGTCAAAGAGGCAGCTCGGTTGGCCCGGGAGAAATCTCAGGATGGAGGGGAGCTCACCAGCCCGGCCCTAGGACTCCTGTCCCACCAGGTCAGCACCCTGATGGCAGGGACACTGGGCTGATGTCGGGGCTGACAGGTGCTGAAATAACAACCTTGACAAGATGCCCTCCAGCCCCAACCCACCGGGGTCACGACCCCGGTGAGCAGACCTCGAGGGGATCATCTGACCCGTGTCTGGTGCTGCGCCCATCCACAGGTGCCCCCGAGCCCGCTGGTCAGCGCCAACGGCCCCGGTGAGGAGAAGCTATTTCGTAGCCAAAGCGCCGACGCCCCAGGCCCCACGGAGCGCGAGCGGCTCAAGAAAATGCTTTCCGAGGGGTAAGGGGGGCCCGGCCGCGGCTCTGACTGCCCCGCCCCTATCCCGAGGAGCCCTGCCCCTTCCTCAACGTGACACAGCTCCAGTCCAGGCAACACCCAGCCCCGCGTTGCCCCACCCACAGCCCCGCACGGACCCAATCTTGCCCCACCCTCCCCGTTTGCCCCGCCCACCACCGGTTCCGCGCCAGCAGCAGGCTGTTTCTCCTCCCCCGCAGCTCTGTGGGCGAAGTGCAGTGGGAGGCGGAGTTCTTCGCGCTGCAGGACAGCAACAATAAGCTGGCGGACGCCCTGCGCGAGGCCAACGCCGCGGCCACCCAGTGGCGGCAGCAGGTGGAGGCCCAGCGTGCGGAAGCCGAGAGGCTGCGACAGCGGGTGAGGGCGCCCTTCCGCCCAGACCCCGGCAGTGGCGCCCGTGGAGCCCAGGCTTTGCAGCCCCACCTGCCCCCTGGTCAGGTCCCTTCCCGAGCTTGGGGCTCCCTTGTGCCCTGATGCTCTAGCCAGCTGCTGTGCATGCTTCTCATCCCACACCTCTGGGAGGCTGGAGCAGGAGGATCCCAAGTTTGAGCCCAGCCTGGGCACCTTAGTGAAACCCTTACCTGGAAAGAAAGGAAAAAAAAAAAAAATGCTGGAGTTGCTGCTCAGTGGAGAAAACGATTTTGAGCTGCCCAGTAAGGGGGTGAGAGCGTGGTGTAGGCCGTGCGCCTGCGGGCTGGGTCGGGCTGAGCCTCCTGTGGGTACAGGTGGTGGAGCTAGAGGCACAGGTGGCTGCAGAGCCAACCCCAGCCGCAGAGAAGGAGGCACCGGGTCAGCCGCTGGAGAAGCTGGAGGCGCTGGTGAGGACCAAGGACCAGGTGAGCCAGGCGTGGCTGGGGCCTGCCTGTCCTTGCCTCAGGGAAACTGGGACCCCCCCCACAAACAAGTCTTCTGCCATAGGAGATCCAGACGCTGAAGAATCAAACCGGGGGACCCCTGGAGGCTCCGGACGCTGCAGAGCGTGAGGAGACAGAGCAGAAGGTGCAGGTAGGTGTGGGCAGTGGGTAGGGGGTAAGAGAAGGGACCTGCCACCTTACCCCTCGGCCATCGTTGTAAGTGGTATCAGAGCTGGGACAGCCCGGTATTGTAGAAGGCTGAGGCAGCTGGATGGAAATTTTGGGCCTGCAGCATGTGCAAAGTCCCTGGGGTAGGAGGAATCCAGTGTTTAAAGAGCTGCAAGGTTAGGGGAGCAAGGGGAGCCCTGGGGCAGTGAACAGAGGCTGGGGCTGTGTGGATGGCACTTGGGCCATGACCCTGAGCCCGTGCCCTGTTCCCTCCTCCCCAGGACCTGGAGGCCCGAAATGCTGAGCTGGAGCAACAGCTGCGGGCAATAGAGCGCAGCCTGGAGGAGGCGAGGCTGGAGCGGGAGCGGGCTCGGGCCGAGGTGGGCCGGGCGGTACAGCTGCTGGACGTGCGGCTCTTTGAGCTCAGCGAGCTCCGGGAAGGCCTGGTGCGGCTGGCTGAGGCCACGCCCTGAGCCAGTGCCCGGGTCCCAGAGGGCCTCAGGGCTGGTCCTGCAGGAGTGGGCCCTGCTGGGCATATATATGCTAGGCTGTGGTGGTAGAGCTGGGCTCGTGACCCTAGTAGGGTCCAGGGCTCTGGCTTCACTGTGTAGACTCTAGGATCCTGGGGCACAATGCACCCACATTACATTTCTCAAGCCTGGCTGCGTGTGTGGTGTGGGCTCTAGAACCTGCTGCTGCCCCTGCCTCTTTGTGCTTCTGAGACACCATCACTGTGCAGTCCAGGCTGGCCTAGAACTCATGGCAATCCTCCTGCCTCAGCCTCCCCAGTGGGCCCTGTTTAGAGGCTCCCTCAGCCTGATGAGAAAGGCCTGCAGGGAAGCGCTTAGGGTATAGCTGTGCTCACTAGCAAGGGTGGCATCACCACTGCTATCTCCCAGCTGGCTTGGAGAACGGTGTGGCTGCTGGGCCATATTCTGAACAGGGAAACTGAGGCCCACAGAAGGACTGTGCCCCATGGCCCAGTGGCTGGAGTGGTCAGCACTGCCATACAGGTTGACGGTGTCTGTGAAGTTTCAGGCCAGGTGGGGAAGGGATGTGTGCTAAAAATCACAGCCATGGCCCTCTGTCCTGGTCCAGCAGGTGGGCAGACCCTTTATTCATCAGCCCTGCCTGGACGGCCTTACTGGGCCCATGCCACCCTAGGACCCACTCATCTCTGCACTTTTAGCCACACAGGGTGTCTGTCCTCAGTCCTGCTTGGGGGCACCGTCTGCAGGGTGCTGTGGGTGCTCAGGCAGGGCCTGGAGCTGGCTTCGGGGTCCGAGGCAGCTGTCCCACACGGCCTGCCCTGCCAGCCTCCTTTTGTCGTTGTAGCACCCGCCCCACCTTCTCCTTGAAGCGCCGGTTTCTCTGCTTGATCTTAGCCAGCTCGGCCCTTCGCTTGGCCTCCAGGTCAGGGTCCTGCGGGTCAGGCAGGGTGCTGAGTGGGCATCTGGGCCCAGGACCACTCCGCCCACCAGGCCGGCCTGCACTTACCCTCCCCTCGAGGATGAGCTGCTTCCGCTTGTTGATCTCCTTCTTCTCATCGAAGTGGGCAGCCTCCAGTTTCTAGAGGACAGGGGCAAGCTGTCACAGGCAGGTCCCCAGGGCCTGGGGGTGGGGACGACGACACCAGCCCTACACCCCCATGCGGGCATCCCCACAGACACTCACAATCTCACACTCCCTGCGGACCATGTTGACCTGTGTGAGGATCTGTAGCACCGCAGCCTCCTCCACCGGCAGCTCCTCCAGCTGCTTCTCTGTGGGGACAGGGTAGGGACACAGCAGGGACAGGCTCAGCCTCGTCCTGAGTTCCTGGAGAGGGGGGCATGCAGGGCCAGGGGCCACACCAGCTTTGGGTTGGGGGTACTGACTGCTGGCCTGCTGGGTTTTGTTGGTATTGGGGCAGAACAGGGCCTTCAGGCTGTGCCCCATCCCTAGCCCTCTGTATGTCAGGACATGGTCATGCTGAGTTGCCTGGGTCAGATTTGAATTTGCAATCCTCCTGCCTCAGCCTCCCCAGTGCTGGGATCACAGGCATGTGTCACCACATGTGCCTGGCTGGCTTTTTATTTGAGGAATTAGCAAAACTGCACTGGGCCAGGGTATGGTGGTGCACACACAAGAGAGTGAGGCAGGAGGATTGCCCTGAGTTTATCTCTGTCACCTTGGGCTACGTAGTGGGATCTTGTCTCAAAAAACAACCAACCCGCCCTGTGCATTGGGCTGAGAACCTGCCTGGGCTCTGTGTCATGGGTTCTGCGTCTATGGACTGAACCAGCCACGGGCTGAAAATACTCAGAAAAAGCCCAAATGCACTCCTGTTGGACATAAAGGATTTTTCTCTCCGAGCCACACCCTGGGTGCCTCTCCCCTCAGCCTTATTCCCCTAAACAGCATCAGAGCCAGCTCCTGTGTTGAAGTGCCCCACCCTATCACAGAGTCCTGATTGCAGGATGACTAAGTTTGTGGGCGCATGTGCCTGGCTCCTTCACAAACACCACACTACTTCACAGGGACTCCTGTCACCAGACTTCAGTGTCCATGGGGGAGTCTTGGAACCTATTTCCTGAGGGACCCAGGGGCCAACTGTTCACTTCTTGGCACCGATGTTTAAAGTGAAAGCCAGACACAGTGGTGTGGGTCTGCAGTCCCTGTTACTTGGGAGGCTGAGGTGGGAGGATTGCTTCAGCCTTAAAGTTAGAGGCCGACCTGGGACATAGCAAGGTCCCTTCTTCCCAAGAAATAAACCAAGAAGCAATGGCGCTTTATGACTTAAGCCACCTGCAGGGGCTGATATACAGTCACCCTGCCCCAGCTGCCGCGGCTGCTGACAAGGCATGCACTGGTCCTGGCCGCACCTGGGATGTGCAGCCTCCAAGGGGAGCTCTGCTTTCCTAGCCAGGCTCCTGGTGGCCTGCCCCCCCCAGACACTTACTGATTTGCTCCTCAATGGCATGCACCAGGTGGATGTCGTACTGCGTCACCAGCGTGATGGCCTGGCCCTGCCGCCCTGAGGGGACACAGGGTCACATGGTGATTATGTGGCCTGGAGCTGGGTGGAGGGACCTGTGACAGGACAGTTGCTCTGTGCCTGGATCTCTGCACCCGTTTCTCTGCCCTGCACTTCTAGGACAGTCACCACGGCCTTTCACTCATCAGGTCATGAGGCCAGGGGTGGGGGTAGACTCACAGACCCAGCATCAGAGTATAAGGTTGGGCTTGGCCTTTGCTGTTTTGGGGACACAGGGAACCCAGGACCTGGATGTGCTAGGTGAGTGCTCACCACCTACCCTCTGGTCCTGAAGAAGTCTGCCAAACCCATACTGGCCAGGGTACCTGGTGTCATGGGCTGCGTCCCGCCCCAGGACCCACTCGGGCTCACCTGCACGGGCGGTGCGGCCGACTCGGTGGATGTAGATCTTGGGGAGCCCGGGAGTGTTGTGGTTGATGACCACCTGCACCGTGGGGATGTCCAGGCCCCTGCAAGCGGAAGCTGCTCAATGGGGAGACTGAGACTGTGGCTCCTAGGGGTTGACTCGGCAATGACAGGGGCTGCCTGACTGACCGGTGCCACTCACCGTGAAGCTACATCTGTTGCGATCAGGATCTGGTAGATGCTGGACTTGAACTTGGCCAGGGCTGCGAAGCGCTCTTTCTGTGGGGCCAGGAGGGTGTCAGGGTCAGAGCAGTGGTGTCCCCAGGCCTCAAGTGTGGGGGATCTGGGGTCATGGGCTGTGCCCTGCAAGGGCGTTCTTGTTTCCGCTACTCCTTTCTCCCCATTTCCTAGCTGCCTGGGGCTGGCTGTCCATGGACTGAGTCCCCTAAGCTGTTAGCCACAATAAACTCTTCTTCCTCTACATTGTGAGTGCTGGGTATTTTGTCCTAGTGCTGGGAAAGTAACCACCAAGCCAGTGACAGTCCCCATCTACCTGGCTTAAGTCTAGTGAAGCCTGGGCCTGGAACCAGCCTGGACACTGAAGGACAGGAGACACAGACACAGAGAAAAGGTTGTGCCCTGCAGGGACACTGGAGACAAGAGCGACGCCTGCTGCGATCCCAGCACTCTGGGAGGCTGAGGCAGGAGGACTGCACCTTCCAGTCCAGCCTGAGACCCTGTCTCAAAGAACCAAAAGACCAAACCAAAGCAGACAGGCCCAGAAAGATGCAGGGAGTCTGTGTCAAGGCTCCAGGCCGGGAGCACCCAGGTGGCCCTCACCTGCTTCATCATGGAGTGCAGTGCCACAGCAGGGAAGTTGAACTTGCGTAGCATCATACACAGGATCTGGCAGGTCCTGGAGGGACAGAGGTGACCGCTGACCTGTTCCTGCCACACCAAGCACGATGGCCCTGTGCAGCTTAGATGTGAGAAGGGGTATGGAACACAAGAGCATACTCCTATAATCCCAGCACTCAGGAAGCTGAGCTGGGAACGTCCTTTTGAGCTTGAGCCCAGCCTGAACTACATGGTGATACGCTGCCCCCCAAAATCTATACCAAAGGTGCCTTGCCTGGCAAGCGCAAGGTTCTGAGTTTGACACCTGGCACTAAAAAATCCCAAACCAAAATACAAGCAACAACAACAAGAAACCTAAACGAAAACCATGACAAGCAGCGTGGGGCATCAGGAGCCCTACTGTCCCCTCCGCTGATCCTTCCCCAGACCTGAGGGATGTAAGCCTTGGTCCTGGGGGCAGTGCCCTTGCTGAGCACACACATGGCCCAGGTCCCCTCAGCACGCAGAATCCCCATACAAAACTGGGACCGGGCCAGGATGGGGCCCAGCCAGTAACAGCTGTGCCCAGTGTGCACACAATTAGTTCAATCCACAGCACCCCCCAGACCCCCCAAAAGCATACAAGCCGCCCATGAACTACCGGAGCCTCCAGGCCTGGAGCCACACTACACCCAAGCTCTTCTCTCCTAGGAGCCTGGCTTCCACTCTTCTACCTGACAATCACCCTCCACAGCTGGAGCAGGGGGCTGTGCGGCCGCCCCTGGGGTCCCTGTGTGGGGCAGAGGCACACAGGGCAACCCACAGTGCATCATCACTACTACCCGTCTAAGGGCCCTGGAGAGGCCTAAGCAAGCCTGAGGGTGCCTTGGTGGTGGCATCTGCTCTGTGCTCACTTGCACGTGTTGGTAAAGATGATGATGGACCAGTCCTCATGCTTGTCCTGGAAGCTCTGTACCAGGTGCACCAGGTAGGCGTCCCTGACCTTCTCAGGCACCAGCAGGTAGTACTGGTCCAGCTGCTCCACGGTGCGGACGCTGGGGAAGTTGGGGCAAGCCTCAGTCTCCCCTTCAGTCACCCACAGCCCATAGCCTGCCCTGGCCCACTGTGCCAGTGCCCAGGGACTCACGGGGCCTGTGCCTCCCAGAAGAAGGGCTGGTTGGTGGCCAGGCCCTGCAGCTCCTGAAGTGTGTCTGTGAGCGTGGCGCTAAACAGCAGGGTCTGCCTCTGTGCTGGTACAGCTGCCAGGATGGTCTCCAGGTCTGCTGTGAAGTCAGTGCAGCCCTGTTCCAGCAGCCGGTCTGCCTCGTCCATCACCTGGGGCAGGGGTGGGATGGAGCTGGGAGGCCATGGCGAGGAGAGGCCCCAGGACTGAGTTGGTCCCCAAACTGGCCTTGTCACTATTTCTAGCTCCTCCCTGGACAATCTGGGGGACCCATGGTTCCTAAATGGATGACAGGGTGCCCCAGGCCCCCACCCCACGCCCCAGGGCTGCTGGCTGACCAGGAAGCGGATCTTCTTGATGTGGAAGGTGTTGGAGCTGCGGAGGTGGTCAGCCAGGCGCCCTGGCGTTGCGATCACCACGTGCGGTTTCCGGGAGAGCTCCAGGGCCTGTGCTACCATGTCTGGGGGTTGGAGAGGGGAGAGGAGATTGGCTGGGGGCACTGAAGCCACAGGAGTCCCGTGCCCAGGGCCCACCCTAGCCCCCAACTGTACCCATGCCACCAACGATGATGCAGTCTTTCAGGCCCAGTGGCTTCCCCAGCACTCGGAATTGCTCTGCGATCTGGTAGGCCAGCTCCCTGCAGGCGGTTGGAAAGGCAGCCTGGGTCGGGGGATGCCAGTGCTTTGCCTGCCTCCCTGTCAGCTATGTCCCAGAGCTCCTTCCTGAGCCCGAGCTTCCTGTCCATCCTCTCCTGTGTGCACCCTCAGGGTCAGGACTAACCCTCCACCTGGCATTGAGGCTCTGCACAAGCCAGTAGCACTGTGCCAAGCCCTGGAGCCTTCTCTGCTCCCTGACTTTCTGATGCTTTGTATGCAGGTCCCCCTGCCTAGGCTGGGAGCGTGCTGGGAGCGCCTGTCTGGCTAGCATGATTGCCTTCTGCTCATACTACCTTGTTCAATTCTGCAACACCCCTAAGAGGCAAGGCTTGATTTTCCTTTCATGGGGAAAGTGCGGTTCAGAGAGCTCAAAGTGGGAGCCTGCAAGAATACAGACGGTTAACCCACTCCTGGGGACAGTGTGGGGCTCACCTGGTGGGGGTCAGGACCAGGCAGAAGATGCCATAGGGATCCTCTGCCAACTTCTGCAAGATGGGCAGAACAAATGCTGCGGTCTTGCCACTGCCTGTCTTGGCACAGCCCAAGCAATCCCGACCTGCACAGTGGGCAAAGCCATGTTAACACATGCCACGTGCAGATAGCCGGTCCCCTGAACATGATGTCCCACGCTGATGATCGATTGATTGATTGATGCTAGGGATCCAGCCAGGACCTCCTGTTCTGCCACTATGCCCCAACCCACGACAGCTAAAGCTGATAGCTGCTCTGTACCTAGCCCTGGACGACAGCTTTCCTGTTCTGTTACTGACAGTTTCCCACTGGGGGCAACTCACAAATTCTAGTGAGGAGAGAGAGGCTATTATCGTCCCCATTGATAAAAGGGGAAACTGAGGCTCAGAGGCTCGCCCAAGACAAGCAGCTGGTGAGCAGTAGGTTCGAATGGAACTCACATCCAGCTGGCACGAGCAGTTCTGACAGCCCCCGTTCCTATTTGTCAAGTGACTGATTCTGTGGATTTTTCGCAGTGCTATTGATTGGTCGTTCGTGAAACTCTCCTCGAGCTGAGTCTAAGAAAATTTCGGAAATGACATCGCCTCCGCGCGGCGAGTCAGCGGTTCAGACTAAATACGACCGCTGCCCACTCGGCCTCAGGAGCCCGAGCTGGCCTGTGACACACGAGGGTGCCTCTCGCCTCCTGGGACCTGCCTAGGCAAAGGCTTCGAGGAGGAAAAGGAGGCGAAAAGAGTGAAGACGCTACAAGGGGAAACTTCCGAGCCACACTCACCTTCCAGAATGGCTGGAATGCAGCCGAACTGCACCGGCGTGGGCTGTTTCAAGCCGAGCTGCCGACATTGTTCTACCAGCCACGACGACAGCCCAAGCTCCGCGAAACCTCCCATCCTTGCAGGTAGCTCTGAGGGCCTTGTGAATAGTGTTTCCGGCGCGTATCTATGACGTTGACGAATTAGTTCCCGTTTATTGGATCTGCTTCCTGCGTGGTTCCTATGTCCTGAATAAAACTATAATTCCCGCAGTGCCTTGCGAGACGCGCTTGCGTCTCCCTCCCCCTTAGTCTCACATAATAGCCTCCCATTGGCTCACTGGATGCCACTGGAAATGAGTAAACTACATTTCCCACAGTGCTCTGTGGTGGGGCTTCTGTTTCCGGTCGACGTGTCTTTCCGGAAGAGCGGCGGGTAAGGCGACGGCGGTATGGCACCTCCAGCCCCCGGCCCGGCCTCTGGCACCACCGGGGAGGTGGATGAGTTGTTCGACGTGAAGAACGCCTTCTACATTGGCAGCTACCAGCAGTGTATCAACGAAGCGCAGCGGGTGAAGGTGCGGGCGCGCCCGGGGTGGGGCCGGTGAAAGCGGGGAGGCTTCCTGGTGGCCGGGCTCCTGCCCCTCTGTTTATAAAACCGATTTCCTTCTCGCGCCATCTTCTCCACACACCTCTCCGCAGTCAGTGAGGAACAGTCACTTTCCCGAGCAAAGCAGGAACATTGTATTTTTTTTTTCTTATAAAAGTTGTTCTCTGGACGTCCTGCACGGCATTTGAGTTAGGTTGGTATTTATGTCACCGTAACTTAAAAAAGAATTTTTTTTTGAAATGGGGTCCTGCAGGGTTGCCCAGGCTGGCCTTGAACTCCTGGCTCCAAGCGATCCTCCTGCCTCAGCCTACCAGCATCCCAAGTAACTGAGAATTAAAGGTGTGTGCCGCTGCCCTGGCTAATGATGATTATGATCATTTATCCCACCCTTATCTCAGTACCCGTAAGACAGGGACGTATGCTTATTTTTTATTTTCTGATGAGAACAGTAAGTTTTCAGTATGGGAAATGGCTTTCCCGATGTTTCTGTTTTAGGCTGTTGTGGTTATTTCTCCCAAACTTCACTCATTCATTTATTTTTTTTCATTCATTTATTTTTTAACTGAGATTTATATGGATCAGACCCTATTTCTGCTAGACTCAGAGAGGAACAAAACACACAAAATCGCAGCTCCATTAGAAGGTCAGCCTAGCAACGGAGACAAACTGAACAAGAAAATAAAGAAGTCAGGAAACGTGCTTTGGGCTTTAGCTCAGTTGGTTAAGGTCCCACCCTGGTAAACATGCGGTAGTGAGTTCCATCCCAGGTGCAGGGAAAAAAAAAAAGTCAGGAAGCAACAAGAGATAGTGCAGTGGGTAGCGCCTGGCTATTTGAGGGCTGGAAAACAGCTCAGCATGGCAAGGCCACCCACAAAGGGTCCGGCATCAAAAGGAAGATCAGCAGGGGATGTTTCTTGCCAGATCTCTAAGAAGGGGTGTGGTGGTGTCACTATCCCAACTTCAGTACTGAGCCATGCCCCAGCCCTAAAAGTTTTCAGTTTGAGACAAGGTCTCTGCCCTAGTTGTCTGTGTTGGCCTGGAACTGGTGGTCTTCCTGCCTCAGCCTCCCAAATAGCTGAGATTACAGGTGTGTGCCACTGTGCCCAGCTTGCTTCTGCTACCTTCAGGTTGAGCTGTTGGAAAATGTGTCAGGGCACTGGTGGGGTTTTTGCCTGCTGTTATGGCCTAAGTTCCCAAAACAGTAGGTGGGTGGGGGTGTGGCTCAGTGGTGAGTGCTTGCCTAGCATGTGTGAGGCCTTGGGTTCCATATCCAGCACCAAAAAAATAAAAGCAAATAAAAACAAAAGTGAGCAAAGAAGGGTGTGATCATGGAATTACAGTTTGAGATGGGCACAATGGGGAGGGGCCAAGGACTGAGGGAAAGAAGAATCCACCCTGTTTCACTTGGGCATGGCAGATCAGGCCAGGCTCCTCTGGGTGCCTGTGACCTTGTAAATTCCTACAGTGGTGCCAAGGCTGGGATGAGCTCGGGATGCCCTGGCATAAAAGGGGTGGGGTAGCTCCGCAGATCTTGTGCTTAGCACATGCAAGGCCCTGGGTTCCAACATGCGCACAAATACATGTGCACACACACAGCCCCTAAGACGAAGCCTCAGGCAGACTTCAGGAAGCTGTTAGGATGTGCTGAAGCATTGTTTCCATGATCGTTTTATCTTAGCCAGGGTGGTGGTGCTTGCCTATCATCCCAGCACAGGGAGGCTGAGGCAGGAGGATTGCCAAGACTTCCAGGTCAGCCTGGACCACGTAGCAAGATGCTGTGTCATGAAAAACAAAGGTGTAATATTTGCGTATAATCTACTTATGTCCTCTCATACCCTTGAAATCATCTCCAGGTGACTTAAAATACCTAATATGATGTAAATACTAGCTAGATAGTTGTATGTTATTTAGTGAATAATGGCAGGAGAAAAAAACCTGTACCTCTTCACTACAGATGCAGGGTTTTTGTTTTTGACATTTTGGGACAGTGTCTTCCTACATCAACCAGGTTGACCTCACACTCACAGTGAGCCTCCTGCCTCAGCCTCCTTTGTGCTGGGATGACAGGTGTGCACTTCCATGCCCTGCCACATGCAGTTTTTGCTTTGAACACCCTTGACCTCCTGCTGCCAGCTGTTGACCCAGCAGATGTGGAACATGTGACACGGGTGGGCAGCTCCCACAAAGTGACCGTGAAGACCTCACGGATTTACCTCCCAGCTGGTGCAGGCCAGCAGCCTTTGTGCCTCCCTGGGCCGAGCTGGTTGGTGGCCGTGCTGTGCCTCCCAGGGCTTGTGCTAGCTAGCCTGGTGGCTGCCTGTTACATCAGCTAGGGGGTTGCTTGGAGCTCCTTAGAGCTGCTCTGTGACAGGGCTGGGCATCAGGACTGAGGCCAGCCTGCTGCCTGCTCTCAAAACTGAGCTCCATTGTCACTGTGCCTGTTCCCCTTCTGTCACACGGGAATGATGCCATCTGTAAGTGGGGTCATGGAGAGCAGCAGCACTGTGTGCATGGTCCACTTTGGACTTCTGCCAGAAGTTTGCGTTGCAGTGACACGCAGCTGGAACCATTCCGCGTTGTAATATGGGGACTCCTAGGTGCCACTTCACCCAGAGTAGAGATGTGGGCAGCAGAGTGCCAGTCACTCTGGCTGGACCCAGGACCCATTGCCTTCCCTTGGGGACCCCTTTCACCCAACTGAGATGATGTCATACACCTGGAAGGGTGGTAGTGTGGCATCATCCCTAGTGAGCTGTGTGGCCTAATGTCATCCTGGCAGCAGACTGGTGGCACTGGTCCAGCGGTGTCCCCGAAGCCCAGTCTGACCACGGCTGGGAGTGGGTTTCTTTGGGAAGAGGTCTTTGAGGATGTGAAGGATTCCTGGATGATGCTGAGTGTCCCCTGGGGGAAAGCAGAGGGATGCAGGGATAGAGATGCAGCCCCACAGGAGCCCCCAGAACCAGACGAGGCGCAGGGAGACCACCACCACCACCACCCCCAGCCTTGGGAGGGACCCTGGCCAGTGGCTACTTGATTTAGAACTTCTGGCTTCCGGGACCCTGAGAGAATCGAGCTCTGTTTTCTTTAAACTGAGTCCACTACCCAGCAGCCCCCATAGGCTACTCCAGGGGTCACCAGGTTGGTCTCCTACTTGTCACCTTGGTGCTGTTTCCTGCGCTGGCCCAAGTGTATCAAGCGCCCAGCAGATGGCAGCACTGTTCAGGCATCAGCGTCTTCTCGTCTGTGGCTCTGATGACCCATGAAGCCTAGGGAAGTGACAATGCCTCCTGGGGGTTCTGGCTGCGGTCCCTGCCCCCATGGCCAGGCCTCCCTGAGTGCTAATGGGACCTGGCCCAAGGTGACCACATGCAGTGGAGTGGTGCAGACCCTCAGCGAGGGCTGGGGCCAGGACAGGGGCCTGTGGCCTGTCTGCCCTGGTGGGCAGCACCCTGGTTCTGCAGTCCATTCTGGGCGGGGCCTTTCCCCAGTGGCCAAAGGGCTGATGCGGACTGGAGTGGGCCTGGCTCTGTCTCAGGGCCCAGGTTAGTGGCTGGGCCTGTGGTTGGGTGGAAGGGAAGAGTGGTGTGTGTCTGTCACCACCAGGTCTGGGGCCTGGCTCACCAGTGGCCCCAGCTAAGAGGTGGCCCCTTGTGTGCAGCAGGGTTTCCATGTGTGCAGCAGGGTCTCCCTGGCCATTTGTGTGTGCAGCTGCCCTGTGTCCCTGCCAGGAAGCTGCAGCAGGTTTTCACCTCCTGGTGATGCTAGTTCCGCTCCTTGTCACAGTGTTCTTTGTCACAGTGTCCCTTATCACGTTGACCCAGGCTCAGCCCATGGACACTCTGTCCTCTTGGAATGCACAGGTGCTGGGCCTGGTGACTTAACACCTGCCTCTCACCCCATTTCACGTTCCCTGTGGTTCTTGCACCTGGAAGGGCTGAACCTGAGGCCTTCAGACTGAGCTGTATCCCTGGCCCTTTTACTTTTTTATTTTTATTAACATTTATTTTGGTCTCTGAGACAGGGTCTCACTTTGCAGTTCAGGCTGGCCTTGAGCTCATTTTGTAGCCCAGGCTGGTCTCAAACTTGCAAAGATCCTCCTGCTTCAGCCTCCTGCATACTGTACTTTTTTATTTTCAGAGTCTCACTAAGTTCACACTTGCCATCCTCCTGCCTCAGCCTTCTAAGTGCTGAGGTGGCCTCACGTCTTTTGAAGCTGTCTCCAGGCTCCCATTGTCTGGCTGTAGGGGTCATGGGCTTTGTTCTTGGTTCACATGTGAACTACAGGGAAGCCACTCAGGCCTGACCTTCTCTTGGCCCTGGTGACCTCATTGCCCTTGTTCTTGTGGGGTGTGGCAGCCCCTGTGAGGCCAGTGATGCGTCCTGTGCTGTACCCCAGGGCAGCTGGGGCCACCCTGTGCCCTCACAACACTGTGCTGTGTCTTCTCCAAGACACCAAGAGCCAGCGTTTGTCCCTATTTCTCCTGAGGGTGGTTTGCGGAGCCCAGGCTGGACGTCAACTGCTAGTGTACCTCTTGGAGAGACCTCTGAGGCTCATTTGATTAGAAGACCATGTTCCAGGTGACAGCTCCAAGGCCTGTGTGGAGCAACTGGGACTCTCAGTGACCCCAAGCTGAGTCCCTGGGGCCAGGCCCCTTCTGTCCAGGATGGGACACATCGCCTCCTGGGAAGTGGGGGAAAGGAGGCTCCTGACCTGTGTGCCTTGTCCCTGCAGCTGGCCAGCGCGGAGCGGGAGGTGGAGCGGGATGTCTTCCTGTACAGAGCATACCTTGCACAGGTGTGTGTGGGCAGCGGGGGCCAAGGCAGGGGTGGCTGGCAGCTGTGTTCCCTGCCCCTCAGCACCTGGATAGGGCAGGTGGGCTCCCACTCTGGAGGATCAGTGAGGCATCACCCACCTCTGACAGGCGACCCCTGCTGGCCTCTCTGGGGTACTGCCAAGGGTGTCACCCAGGCTGGGGCTAGAGGTCCCTTGGCTGGGCAGGACCCTGCTTTCATGCTGGCAGCTGCGCCAGGAACATAGACGTACACCCAGGATTCCTACTCACGAGACCAAGACAGGAGGGTCTCAAGTTGGGGGCCAACCTGGGTGACTTAGTGATGCCTGGTCTCTGGAGCAGAGGCTAGGTGGGGCTAACTGCATGTGCGTCCCTTGCAGAGGAAGTATGGCGTGGTCCTGGACGAGATCAGGCCCTCCTCAGCCCCCGAGCTGCAGGCCGTGCGCATGTTCGCAGAGTACCTGGCCCATGAGGCCCGCAGGTGAGGTGCGGCTGGATGGGCCCTCCCTCCTCCCTCCCCCTCCTTCCCCCATCTCTCCCTCCCTCTTCCCTGTCTCCCTCCGCCCTCCCCCTCCTTCCCCCTCCCTCCTCTTCCCTCCTTCCTGTGCCTTAGTTTCCCTCACCCAAGAGGCACATGTGAGTGTATATAGTCTCAGGTTCCATCCACTGCAGAAGTAGCATGTATTGGTGGCGCTAACGGGACAGAGACCGAGAATGTCAGGCCCCTGCAGCCTTGAGGGGCTATCTGCACCCCCGCTGGAAACATCGGGTGCTGCAGTGCCTTGTGTGTCTATTGGGCCCTGCCTGACACCCACAGGGACAGCGAGGACACAGCCTCCAGTACTCCCAGCCCAGAGGCTGCCTCGGCTCCTCACCAGGCCCTGTCTGAAACCACAGACCTTGGGGTCAGCAAGGATCAGGCTGCGGGGACCCTGCACAACTCTCTCTGTCCCCGTTGGGTGGGTGACCAGGTGGACCCGGGGTGGGGGGTGGGATACTCTCGAGTGGCTCTGTCTTGCAGGGATGCCATTGTGGCTGAGCTAGACCGGGAGATGAGCAGGAGCGTGGATGTGACCAACACCACTTTCCTGCTCATGGCCGCATCCATCTACTTCCACGACCAGAACCTGGATGCGGCCCTGCGTGCCCTGCACCAGGGTGACAGCCTGGAGTGGTAAGTGCCACCCCACACCCACGTGCCTGGCTGTTCTTTGCTGTGCAGGCTGCTCCTGACCTCCTGGGCTTGAGCAACCCTCCTGCCTCAGCCTCCCCAGGAGCCGAGCCACAGATGTGCACATGGCACCTGACCATGGGGATGATCTTGGTGCATTTCCCTGTGCAACTGATGCCAGGCAGGGAAGGGGAGCAGCCACGGGCCCCACACTGTTGTGTGGCACCTGCTGACTTCCACAGAAGGCCTGGCCTCCTCGCTGTTGGGGAGGCCCGCCTCCCTGGTTCCTGGATGCTGAGGCAGGAGGGCTGCAAGTTTGAGCCCAGTCTGGCCTACACATTGGGACCCTGCCTCAGGATAAAAAGGGCAGGGGGTGTAGCTTATGGACCAGAGGATGCACCAGCACTGCCAGAACCAAGACCCAGAAAAAACAAGATGGGTTTTGGCAGGAGCTTTGGAAGGGACCTTCAGGGGTGCAGGGGTGGCACACGGCCACTGCCAGCCGTTGTCGTGGGCATGTAAGTGGGATTAGGACCTCTGAGGTGGGGACATTGCTGTCTGCAAGGCCCAGCAGGCATGGTGGTTGTAGGTGCTGAGAACCTGCCATTCCCATGGGCAGAGCAGAGCTCGAACCCGTGTCCCCCTGCAGGTCCCAGCCGCCACCTCCATCACCCCAAGCTCCCTGCTATGCACTGGGTACAACTCAGCAGTGCACATAAAAAGCCGAGTGCTGTCATCCAGCACTCTGGAGGCTGAGGCAGAAGGATTGCTTCGGTTTTGGTCCCATCCTGTGCTGTCCCAAAGAACAAAAATGGGAAAAAAGGCAGAATTGGGCTCAGATGTCTACAGGCCCCTGCCCGGCAGGAAGACTGGAGACAAGGGGCACACAAGGTGTCTAAGGAGGAAGTGGGCTGGGAGTTGCAGGGTCTGGTGTGGACCCCTATCTGCACATGTCTCACAGTAGCCCCCAGTCCTAGGGGTAGGTGCCAAGCAGGGTGTGGGGAGCAGGAATGTTCTGGAAGGGGAGCCCAGCATCAGGCCACCTGCTGATGCCCCGCCTGTCTGCAGTATGGCCATGACTGTGCAGACCCTGCTGAAGCTAGACCGCCTGGACCTGTCCCGGTGAGCTACACCCCTGCCCCCTCTGTGCCTCAGTCTCCCTATGGAAGGCTCTGGGCCCAGTCATGCAGCACCCTCTGTGTCCCCAGGAAGGAGCTGAAGAAGATGCAGGACCAGGACGAGGATGCCACACTCACCCAGCTGGCTGCTGCCTGGGTCCACCTGGCTGCTGTGAGCTGTGCACCCCCCTCCCCCTGGCCTTGCTCCTGGATGGGGGCTGCAGACACTAGTGCTGTCCGGGGACAGGACACCCTGTGCCAGCAGCCTGGCACCGTGCCCGGTCCCAGCAGTAACGGCCGGCTGTTCCCATGGACGTCCCTGGCCCCCAGCAGCAGCTGCCCCTTCTGGTCCCTGGGACTTGGCCTCCTTTCAGGCCTCTCTTTGTCCCAGTCCTTTCAGATGTGCCCAGTGTCTGCCCGCGAGGGCTGTGCCTCAGCCTCAGACAGGAGGAGCCAGGGCCAAAGCCTCCTGAGCTAGCCTTGTGTTTCTTTTTGAGTGTTTTTTTAAATTGTTATATTTTGGTTTTTTTGCGACAGGATGTTGCTATATATTCTGAGCTTGCCTTGAACTCCCTAATGCAGGCTGACCTTGATCCCCCTGCCTCACCTGAGTGCTGGGATTACAGGCCTACACCACTGCAGTAGCTTTTTGTACTTTATGGCAGTGCTGGGTTTGTACCCTGCAAACTTGCTGGAGTAGTCCTGCCTCAGCCTCCTGAGTAGTTGGTGCTCCCAGGTGCCCCATCACCCCTGGCTTCATGTTGTCATTTGATTTTCCAGCCTTTGTTGGACTTGGGTCCCCTGGCAAGTGTCATACTTTCATTATCAAGGGGACAGGCCGGGCCCTGTGACCCTGTGGTCCCATGCACAGCCCCAGCCCTGTTGCCATGCCTGGCGCTTCCACCTCCACAGCGCAGAGGGGCACCCACGCAGGGGACATGCCAGGGACACGGGGCTGGGCTGCTGTGACTGAGGCTGTACCCGCAGGGTGGCGAGAAGCTGCAGGATGCCTACTACACCTTCCAGGAGCTGGCAGACAAGTGCTCATCCACGCTGCTACTGCTCACAGGCCAGGCGGCCTGCCACATGGCTCAGGGCCACTGGGAGGCGGCTGAGGCGGTGCTGCAGGAGGCCCTGGACAAGGTGGGCAGTGCATGGGGTGGCAGGGCCCCAGCCTAGGCCGCACCCCCTCCTGGATTCCAGGCAGCCTTGGAGGGCTACACGGGGCCACTGTGTGCATGACTAGGTGCTAGGGTTTTACTTCGAGGCTGTGTCCCTGCCGTCCACATGGGGCGCACAGTACCCCAGTGTCCTGAAAACAGCAGTAGCGTCCTGTGGCCACATCCGGGGGCTCTTGTCACTCCCAGGTGACGGTCACCTGGCTTGGCTACCTCATCAGTTGGCTAACACCTGTCCACACTCACAAATAGTCCCTGGGCCTCACACCATGTGCCCTGGCCCATCCCACCTCTGTCTCTGTCTCCCCTCCTAGGGCACTGCCTGAGTGGGGCATCTGCACACATGCTCTTGTCCCAGGGACACCAAGGGGCCAAGCATTTGGTTCCCTGACAAGGTGCCCGAAGACATGTGTCACCCAGCATCACTGGAGACCAAGGCAGGAGGGTTGCAAGTTGGAGCCCAGACTTGGCCTCTCGGCACAGCCCTGTCTCAAAATTAGAAGTTCAAAGGCCTCTGTAATCCTGGCACTCGGGAGGCAGAGGCAGGAGGATCACCTCTAGTTCAAGGCCAGCCTGAGCTACATACCAGGACTTCCAAGAAATAAGCCAACTCCCCAGTGGTGGCCACTGCAGCTCAAGACCCTCCGTGTCACCTGCGTGCCATGTCCCCTAAATCCGGGGCCCGTGGTACCAGGAGCATCCTGGGCTTCCTGCAGGTGGTGGGTGATAAAGCCAGCAGCAGCCAAGACATGCTTTGCAGGATGACCCCCCAAGGCGGTGTCCACCCCTGCCCCTGTGTCCTCCCCGGCATGGTCAAGGGATGACCTGTGCACTCCATGCCCAGGCTGAGCTCAGGGCAGTGGGTTCCTGACGCGATTCCTCCATTCCTGCTGCAGGACAGCAGCCACCCCGAGACGCTGGTCAACCTTGTGGTCCTGTCACAGCACCTGGGCAAGCCCCCTGAGGTAGGTGTGGCTACCCTGGAGGCAAGGGTGTGGTGTCCCTAGCTCACTGCACAGAGAGTAGGGTCTGCAGGTTGCCCCAGTCCTGTGAGAGGACTGCGCATCCACAGTGGCTCCTGACTCATAAGGTGCTGCTGGCCTGGGACCGCAGGTGACTACAGCCAAGCCCCACAGCGCAGACCTCTGGGCACAGTTGGATAGCATATTGCGGCGTCCTGAGGCTCCAGGGCCACTCAGACTGGTGTTGCTGCTCTTGCAGATGGATACAGCTGCACATGTGTAAGGTTACTGTCCTTGCCAGCGGCTCCTGCGGGCACACAGTTCCCAGAGACCACAGGCTCAAGGGCCAGGGCAGAGCCCAGCTCCCAGTCTCTGCAGTTCAGTCCAAGGCAGCAGGGTTGTGCAGCACAGAGCCGCTCAGTTCGCAGTGACCAGGAAGCAGAGGAGGGGGACAGTGGTGTGGTGGGGAGGAGTGGCCAGGGTGGGATGGTAGCTAAGGCCTGCCCCGTGGCCTCCCAGATGCTCCCCGGACCCCACACTGCTGGTCTGTGTGAGTTCCACCCAGTGCCCGGGGCATGGACAGACACACTGACTTCTGGGCTTTTACCTGCTGTTTTAGTCTTTGTAGCGCTGGGGACTGACCATAGGGCTGTCAGACCTAGTTACAGCCTCAGCCCTTCTTATTTTTTGTTATGGGACAAGGTCTTGATAACTTGCTTAGGCTGAGCTCAAACTTGCAGTGCTCCTGCCTCAGCCTCCCTGAGCACTGGGGTTTTGGGTGTGTGTGGTGCCTGGCTGCAGAGCCCCTGTGGTGATTTCTGGCTATGTCACAGGCAGGGGTGGTGGGCAGCTGCTTCAAGGGTCTAGCTGGGGAGTGGGCTCCGTGCCCGTTAGGGCAGGGGCAGCTGTGGGACAGGGAAGCCAGCCTAGGCCCTAAGGCAGGGCAGCTAGTACCTCCCCAAGCTCATGCAGAGCCTAACCCCTCACCCTGGCCACTGCCTGCTCCTGTGGCCTGGTCCACCCGGCTCCTGCCTGCAGATTCCCGCATGGCTGACCTGGCCCCCTCCCTGCAGGTGACAAACCGCTACCTGTCCCAGCTGAAGGATGCCCACAGGTCTCACCCTTTCATCAAGGAATACCAGGCCAAGGTGAGGGCTGCACCATGGCCCACCCCCACCCCCATCCCTGGGGCTGTGGAGAAGGCACTGGCTCATGTCTCCTCCCTGTCTCTCTGTCCTCATCCTTTCTCACTGAAGGAGAATGACTTCGACCGCCTGGCACTGCAGTACGCACCCAGCGCCTGATGCCCACAGGACGCCTGGGCCTAGGCCCCAACATACCAGCCTGGTCCTGCCTGTCCCTCCCTCCCTCCTCTCACCTGCACCCTCCTCTGCCAATAAATGTCACCCTGCTGTCTTTGCTGCTGTGTCTGCACTGTGCCAGGCATGTGGGCAGGTGAGCAGGCAGACTGAGGCTCCAAGGGGTCTCCACCTATTCCCGTAAGCTGCAGGTGACAGAGCTGTGACCGCCCCCCCCCCAGCCTTGCCCTGGCCCCACAAAGACCCCCAGTTGGCATCCAGGGAAACTGGGGCCCCCATCCATCCTGCAGCCCTGGCAACCTATGTCAAGGTTCCAGCCCCGGCCCTCAGCGGGAACCTCCTGGCCTTGGCTCCAGGTGGCAGGGGCTGGGGATACAGCCCCAGGCCCCTTGTCTTGGCAGCTGGCTGGTGTCACCAGTGGAACAGAGATGCCCTGGGACCCAAGCTCCCAGGCCACGGCTGCAAGCCATGCTGGTCCTGGGCCGAGAGCCACCTGCACTGGTCCACCCCACCTCGGCTGCCCACCTGGTCTGGTATGGGGCTAGTGTGATGCTGGCAAGGAGATAAGGCAGCGCCTCTGCCTGCCTGGGGCCCCTGCCCTCCAGCCAAGGTCTCACTGGCAGCTGGTGTGGGGCAGGGTGGTAGGACCCAGTGTCCCAATGGCCTCCCTGGATAGCAGCATCAGGGGCTGGTCCCCAGATGAGCTCTGGGGTGTCAGGGGCAGGTATGGCAGCCCTGGAGTCCCACAGGCCCCACCAAATCCACCATGGGAGAGAAACTGAGCTGGGCCCAGGGCACGCTCTCCAGTTACCACAAGCACTATGGTGACCAGATAGTGCAGTGGCCTCCAGCTGGGCCTCAGGACCTGTGCCCCAGCCCCCACGAGGATGCATGGACAGTGGGCTGGTGACCCATGGGGTCCATGACAAGGCCAGGCAGGGGTGGGATTTCATTGGGTCTGGTGCTGTTGGGCAGTACTGAGGGCAGGGCCCAGAGCCCTGCAGATACCAAGTGTCCGCTTTTTTTTTTTTTTTTTTTTGGTACCTGGTTCAAACTCATGACCTTGCACTTACCAGGTAGGTGCTTATGCCCCTGAGTTAAATCTCCAGCAGGTGTCCAGTATATCTTACAAAGGCCTAGGGCAGGGTGGGGGAGGGTGGTGCCTGGGTCACAGGCCAAGGTCAGAGGTGGACTGGGCAGCTGGGACCACCACATGCTGAGGCGGGTGGGCTGGGATCACTGCAAGGAGGGACGGCACGGGGCCTAAGCAGTAGTCACTGAGGTGGTCTCAGTGAAGTGGTGCCCTGCGTGTGGCATTTGAGATGGCATCCAGGGCCTCTGCACTGGGTTGTCCCCGGCCCCTTTCATTTTTTGAGATGGTCTGAGTTTTTCAAACTGAGCTCAGACTTGCAATACCCCTGCCTCTGCCTCCCAGGGTACTGGGATCATAGGTGTGTGCTGCCACGCCTAGCTATGATGGTGATCTGGATCCTGCTCCATACTGTACCCCAGCCTCCCTGACTCCCAGCGGGCCACAGTGACTCCAAGCGAAGGTGGCCCTGGCCTGGCCCAGCCTCACCACTCCTACCTCACAGTCACTCAGGTCCCCGAGGGCGCGCCCTGCAGTTCCTGGCGGGGAACCCTCTAGTGGAGCCTCCGTGTACCCCACACTCCTGATGCAGGGAGGCCACCAGGGTGCCCCGAGACTGTCAAGAGTGCCTAGCCTCAGGTCCATGAGGCATGAGGGCTCCGGGATCGGCAAGGAGCGACGCTGCCACGCCCGGGGTCCGCAGGGTTCCGGTTTCCAGGGTTTGCTGGGCTGAAAGAGGGGTACGCCTGGGCCCGCCCCCGCACGCCCCGCCTGGGCGGAGCTCGTGCAGGCCCCGCCCCTCCGTCCTTGGTGCTGGGGCTGCGCGCCCCCAGCCCAGCGGCGGCGCGTGACGCTAGGCGCTCTGATCCAGCGGCCACCGGGGCGGGCTGCGGGGACAGCATGGCGGCGGCGGCAGCGGCGGGGCCCGCGGCGCCTGAGCCGATGCCGAGCTACGCGCAGCTGGTGACGCGGGGCTGGGGCAGCGCACTGGCGGCCGCGCGGGGCTGCGCGGACTGCGGCTGGGGGCTGGCGCGCCGCGGCCTGGCCGAGCACGCGCACCTGGCGCCGCCCGAGCTGCTGCTGCTGGCGCTGTGCGCGCTCGGCTGGACCGCGCTGCGCTCCGCAGCCACTGTGCGCCTCTTTCGGGTCAGTGCGCCCGCCTGGCCAGGGGTGGAGGCGGGAGGCGGGGACCCCGGGCGGGGCGGTGGGGGACGGGGGTAGCCGGCCGGGGACTTGGGGCCCAGGGCCGCGCGTCGCTTACTGTCGGTGCGGGCCGCGGTGGGAGCAGCAGAAAGCGGGGGCCTCGAGCGGGAGAGGCCCGAGCGCCAGAGGCCCCGGACTCCCCTTTTCATCCCACAGGGGTAGAGGGCGGGGTGGTGCGGGGGCGTGGCCCGGCGGAGGGGCGCGCGGGACTAGTGTTCAGGCCCGGCGCTGTGTTGGGGCTTGGCCGTTGCATGCGGTGCTAGGGATAGGGCGCCCGGCGCCTGGCCGGGGGCCTGACTGCGCACAGGGCGCCTGCGCCACGCATCCTGGCCGTGCGCCCTGGGCAGTGCGGGGTCTGCCCGGTCGCCGCCTCTCGCTCCCCTGGTCAGCGCCCTCCTCCGGTACGGCGCCGCAAAGGCCTGGGTCTCGGGGCACCGCGCTCTGGTCCCTCCCTTGGATATGAACCGACCACCGTCTCCGGCGCTGGAAGGTTCCGCTTCCAGGGGCGACGATCGAAGAGCCCCAATTCTGGGAGGTCGAGGAGAGTGATCACGGTGGTGACATTGGTTCTTGACCCCGTCATCTTCCTGGGTAGGGGACTCTGGCAGGAGCTGGTGGAAGGGTTGGGGTCACCACGAGCGTGACTGTGGACACCCCCCCCTTGGATGGCGGGGTCGCCCCGCCTGAGGCCGACTCCAAGTAGGAGAGGGATCGAGCACACAGCGGCCAGCGCCAACAAAGGGGCCTTTCTCTGCTGGCCGGGAAGAGGCCGGCCCTTGTTAGGCCGGGCCGGGGCGTCGTCTGGCCGCGTCATGCTCACCCCGGGCGCCGAGAGACCCCGGCTGCCACCGTGAGTGCGGAAGGGGGAGGCGTGACGGGGTCTGACGGTCTCAGGCAGCAGCCAGGAAGCTGGAGGCCCGGGAGGATAAGGGCTGGCTGGGAGAGGCCAGGCCGTCCCCACGTGCCTGGGGAATCTGGGCAGGGCTGGCGAGGCCCACTCAGCCTTGGAGCTGGCTCGGCCTGGGTGGGGCGGCCTCCCCATTTCCAGCCTGGCCTTTCCCAAGAGATGGGCGGAGAGCTCGCCCCTTTTCCAAGCTCATCCTCCTGGCAGCAGCCTGGTTGCCAAGGGTTACCGGAGCCGGCCCAGGCTGTCTCCATGACAACCACTTCGGGCTCCTCGGCCCCCTCGGCCCGAGAAGGGGCGGAGTTTATGCACTAGGGCCCCGCTCCAGACATAGGCCCCGCCCACCCTGGTCTTTCTCCCAGGCCTTTCTTCCAGTTGGCGTCGCCCTTGTGTCGCTGCGCACTCCTGCGACCCTCAGGTGTCCCCGCCAGGCTCAGCTGGCCTCTCCACTGCCTGCTGCACCCCGTCGTTCTCCCACCGGCGCCCCCCTCGTCACACATCTTCCTGTCTACCCCGACCCCCAGCACCCTAGTTCTCTGCTGTTCCCCCAGCTGCCCCTGCAGGTGCCATCTCCCCACATCTCTCGCACCCGCATTGGTTGCTTTGGCTTGCCAGCCTTGAGTTCCCCAGGTGACCCCACATTTCTCTTTCCGGGTCACCCCAAACCCCGTATCTTCTCTCAGACCTCCTGTTCTGCTACCCAGGCCCCCAGTTCCCCGAGGCTTACCCCAGGGCCTCCCTCTCCTCAGGCCTGGTGTCCCCCTCCCTGGGGCAAGCAACAGCTGAGTGCTAAATTTAGTCCCTGGTGGTTGGTTTGGGGCCTGGCAGAGCCGGCATGGACGGGCGCTCTGCACCGCTGCCCACAGGCTGCCTGGTGTCCCTACCTGCCCGAGCCGCCCCTTACTCCCTGCCCTGTGCCAACCACCCTGCCTTCTCCCCCCGCAGCCCCTGGCCAAGCGCTGCCACCTTCTGCCCCGCGATGCCGCCAAGATGCCGGAGAGCGCCTGGAAGTTTCTGGTCTACCTGGGCTGCTGGAGCTACAGTGCCTACCTGCTCCTAGGCACCGACTACCCCTTCTTCCACGACCCACCTTCCGTCTTCTATGGTAAGCCTGGGGCACAGGGGTGGGCGTGAGTCCCCACAGGACAAGGGACCCCACTTGGGGCCCTTAAGGCAGGAAGGGGCACCTGGCCTCCAGGAGGAGGGGACTTGGCCAACACGGCTGGTGGAGGTGCCAGGGAGGCTCACACCAAGGCCCTGGGGTGCACGCAGGCAGAGTGGGGGCTGCCTCAGCCCCTGGCAGGAGCACAGTACCCCCAGCTCTGCCTGCAGTCCTTTTTTTAAAAAAAAAATTTATTCATTTATTTTTTTTTTCTTTTTCTTTTGTTTTTCAGGTTGTTTTTTTTTTTTTTTTTTTTTTTGAGTCAGGGTCTTGCTGTGCAGTTCAGCCTAGCCTTGAAGTCGCTGTGATTCTCCTGCCTCAGCATCTTGAGTGCTGGGACCGCAGGCACACATGATCCATCACACCCAGCTGAGAGCCGTTTCTCTCCACATGTGTTTATCAAGCATAGTGTTCTAGGCCTTGTGCAGGACACAGCAGTGCACCTAATTATAATAGTAATTAATAACAATAATAAACAGAGTTGAAGGGCTGGGCCAGAGCCCGGGACCACTAGGTACCAGGATCAGGAATGAGCATAAGTGAAAGCTCATAACAGCGTCCCAGCCAGGCATGAAGACACACACTATCTCCCACAAGGTCCCAGACCCTGTCCTGTCTGTGGGGACAGAGCCCCCAGAGATGGTGGCTGCAGTGGCCACACACTGGGGTGACTGTGCCTTGTGCCCTGGCTGCCGAACCTACAGCTGGCTGGAGTGCTTGGTTCCATGGTGAATGCATCGCACTGGGGTTCAAAAACAAATCAGCCCCATACTCATTGGTTACTTTCATTGAATTAATTATCTTTTTTATTATTTATTTAAAGAGAAACAAAAGGATGTAAAGGGTAGAGGTAATACAGAATTCCAAAAAAAAAAAGATAAACAATAAGAAATCACTAGATAATAAATTACATATTGTCCTCTTAGAAATAGTTGTTCAAGTTACAAAATTAAAGCATACAAAGTAGATAGTCAAACAGTGAGAGTGTAAACAGCTATGCATGCATGAATCTCTGCATGTATTTCTATACTTTCTGTATTAGAGGGAAGAACAAAACTTAGCAAGACAAAACAAAATAAATTCCTATAAAAACATGAAACAAAATCGTATAAAACCACAGTACAAGGTGATCTACAATGATTACTGTGTTGTTTCTTATTATCTTCAATAGAATGTCTATATCATCAGGCATAATTGAATATAGCAATATAATTGAGTATAGCAGTAAATAACAATATTAGTAAAAATAAAATATTGTAGACAGTATAAAACTTCAAAGGCAGGTAATAATCAAACCATAATGGATATTCTAGTGGATCTTGTCATCTTAAGTGCAGTTGCCTATACTCTCAGACTTGATATTATCAATCATAACAGCTTTGAATAAAATCTAGCAATACAAAACAGCGATCTAACAAACCAGATTTGATTATAATCAGTCATGGTAAAACATATAGATTTTACAGAGCTTTAGATTACGTTAATAGGAAATTAAGGGTGATTACTGTACTATATCCTGTTAATTTTGGGATTACTGTCTGTGCCCTCGAGTCTAGTACAGGTAGAATGAGTGGAACAGAATATAATACATATAAGCAGAGTAGTGTGAGTAATGTGGGTTTTAAATCCTGGTGCACTATTAACAATATAGCGTATCAAGGCCATCTATGTTAGAGTTTCTAGTTATCCTTCTCTGCCTCATTTCTGCTATGCTATTTTTCTGCCTTTGTTTGTCTAGTTTTCTCCTTCATACTACTGCCTGCCCCACTCATTGAGGCCTTTCTGCCACTGTTCCTAAAATCTTGGTATTTTTTTTCTCTCTCTAGAATGTCCTTCAGTATTCTCTGTAGTGTTGGGTTGGTGGTCACAAACTCCCCCAATTCCTCTTTGTCATGGAAGCATCTTGTTTTTCCATCAACTTCTAGTGACAGTTTTGCAGGGTACATCAATCTGGGCTGGAGGTTATTTTCTTTCAGGGCTTGGAATACTTCACCACAAGCTCTTCTTGATCTGATGATCTGTGTCGAGAAGTCAGCCATGATTTTATAGGTAATCTGTTTCTTTCCTCTGACGGCTTTTAATATCCTGTTTTTATATTGAATTTCTGGTATCTTGATTATTATATGTCTGAGTGTAGATCTGTTTTGGTTGTAGGTGGCTGGGGTTCTGTATGCCTCACACAACCAAATGTCATTTTCTTTTCTCATGCTTGGGAAGTTTTCCTTAATTATTTCTGCAAATAGCCTTTGTAATTCACCTGCATGTATTCCTGCTTCTTCGTTCATGTTTCTTATTCTTAAATTATAGATTCTCTTGTCATCTTCTAGCCTTTGTATTGTTACTGCCTGTTTCCTTGTTATTTTTAAGAGCTCTTTCCTTTCATGATCACACATTGCAAACTTGTCTTCAAGTTTTGATAGTCTATCCTTAGTTTCTTTTAAGGAGTTTTGCCAGCTTTTAATGGAGTTTTTAATTTCCTGGTAGTCTCTTTGAATCTGCTTCATGTATTCTATATTTTCTTTATATTCTTTATCGAATGTTTCTCTCCTTTTTGTGTGTTCCTCTCTTCTGTCTGTATCATCCTGAGAGATGCTTCCTGAGAGCATTTCTTTTATTACTCTACTCATATCCTGCTTTACTTGATTTACTATTTCAGTTTTGAGCTCGTCTACAAGGTCCCAAAGATATCTCTTAATGTCCACTGAAGCCATGTCTGATGTTGTGTGTTTGCCGCCCTCATTCTCCCTTGTTTTTGCTTCTCCTGGATCAGTGATCACAGGGTCCTGGGCTGGGGGCCTCCTCCTGCCTCTCTCTCCTGTCATGGCCCTGGCTTCCTCCACACAGGTTACAGTGCAGGTCCCAGTCTCCTTCCCTGTTGGCCACGTTTCCTCTGAAGCATGCTGGCGAGGGACCTTTGCCCTCTCCTGCCTGCTCTTGTCACTGAGGTGTAAGCAGCAGCTGCATATGCCTGCCCCTCCCACCGGGCCAGCCAAACTTCAGGTGTGTTCACCAAGTTAGTACTTGCTAGGTGCAGGGAATCACTTTGGGACGGCTCATTGAGGGCAGGGGTGCAGCCCAGTCCAAGCAAATCCCACAAATCTGCTCTGGGGAGAGAGCAACCAACTGAAGTCACTGTCGCTTCCAGTTCAGGCTCCTCCTGCCCGATTCCAACATGTGGAATCATTTGGTCATGCCCTTCCCATGGTGGGGGGTGTCTCATTCCCAGCACTGTCTGTGGACCAATGGAGGTCCCTTCGCCAGCTCTGCTCTCCACTGGGCTCACCAGCCCCTGACCCCAGTGTTGTCGCGCTTCCTGTGAGTGCCGGTGGGAACGAGTTTGGATGACCCTGCCAGCCGCACAGATTCAAGCTGATGCAAACTTGGCAAATCACTGCGAAAACGCTGTGTCCCGTAATTTTTAGTAGTTTCAGTTGTAGTCCCGAAGTATTTGATGAGCTTTTTTACATTTTAATTTCTTCCTGTGTCAAGAGGATCCATCTCCCTCTGTCTGGGTCTCTCCAGGGTTTTATTCTGGCACATGAGTTGTTTCTCCTGGGAGGCTCTTTTTTGTTGCTCATTGATCGGCCATCTTGTCTTCTCCTCAAATTAATAATCTTAATTTGTGGTGGTCAGGGTGGAGCCCAGATCTGTGTGTGCTAGGCAGGTGCTGTAACCTCAGCTGTTGCTTTTCACAGTGTCATTGCCAGATAGCGTCTCACTAAGTTTCCTAGGCTGGTCTCAAAGTTGTGAGCCTCCTGCCTCAGCCTCCTACATAGTTGGGGTTATAAACCTGCACTGATGGGGCAACAATTTGTCTAGTTTGTAATTGGATTACTTGTTTCTTTCCTTAAGATTTTTGAGCTCCTAATATGAGGGATGAAAGATATAGTAACGGCTTTCATTTAAAAAATTGATTACAGCCAGGCGTGATGGCGCACACCTAGAATCCCAATACTTGGGAGGCTGAAGCAGGAAGATCCCTGCATGTTCAAAGCCAGCCTGGGCTACACAGTGCGGTCAGGGCCAGTCTGCACTACATGGCAAGACCCTGTCTCAAAAAAACTAAAGAAGGCCCTGAGCTGGGGCAGGAAGTGGCAGGGGTGAGGGGAGGAGTGTGTTCCAAGTGGGGAGGGCTTGGCGGGGTTCACGGCAGCCAGTGTGTCCTCAGTTGGATACTTTGTTTCAGAAATGTGAGCAGTGGCATGGTTTCATTGAATAGTTGCATACTCAGGACAGTATTCCCTCCCATAGGGCAGGCTGTCCTCAGTGACTGGTCATTTCCTCACTGTGCAGAAGCCCTTTATTTGATGTGGTCCAGCTTTTATTAGATTTTGCAGTACTGAGGACTGAATCCAGGGCCTTACACAGAGCTGCAGCCCCTGCCCTTTTTATTTTTTATTCTGATTTTTTTTCTTTTTGTCTTTTTGAGACAGGGTTTCACTATGAAGTCCAAGCTGGTCTAGAGCTCATTATATACCCTAGGTTGATCTCACTTGCAGAGATCCTCCTGCCTCAGCCTCCAGAGTGCTGGGATGACAGGCAGGTACCATCACACCTACCTTTTTATTTTTTATCTTGAGATGGTGTCTCGCTAAGTCCCTAAGTCACCTAGGCTGGACTTGAGATTCACCATCCTCCTGCTTCAGCCTCCCAGAGTGCTGGGTCATATGTGTGCGGTGTGTGCACATACACATACAGCCCTGCTGTGCTTGGGACCTTTCCATTAATGGCGCCATGTACCATTCCACCTTTCCTGTCTGGTGTGTGTGGCTCCACCTCACATGTTCAGGGGCTGTGGGAGGCAGCACCCTGTCTACCTCACCGAGGCCAAGCAAGGCCACCATACCCTGCGCTGCCGCTGCCTGGGCCTGAGGCACTGTGGCCCCTCTGCCTTTGGCCATGGCAGTTGCACTGCTATGTACAGGGAGGACATGCCCAAGGCCCTGGGGTTTCTCTTCGTTTTGTGTTTTTGTCCCCAGCTATGCCCCCACCCTTTCCATCTTGTCACTAGAGACAGTTCTAACTGTGATCTTTCTGCCTCACAAATAGTTGGGATGACGGTCGGGTGTGCAGCTCCACACTGAGCTGAGGCTCATCCAGTCCCCTGGGGCACCGACCTGGCCGTGAAGGTGCCAGGTGGCCAGGGGAGGCCAAACAGCAGGGTGGCTGGGGGCATGGGCCTGGGTCGTAGATGGAGTGGGGGCTGTCACCAAGGTGGGAGCAGGGACATCATGGGGTCAGGGCCTCGGTATCTGCATCTCTTTCTCTCAGCAATGGTGGCCGAGGGTGGAATGAGGCAGTGCAGGTGACAGTGGGGGCTCCATGTACAGATGCAAGGACCCTGGTGCTGGAGATGGGCCTGGCACCCACAGGGGATAAGGCCAGGGCCATGGGGGAGAGGACTTCTGTTCTTGAGTGCAGAGGGGCCCAGGATTGGTTTAAGAGGAATGCTAGGAGCTGGGCATGGCTGTGCATGCCTGTCATTCCAGCACCGGGGAGGCTGAGGCAGGAGGGTCACTGAGTTTTGGGCCAGCCTGGGGTGTATAGCGAGACCCTGTCTCAAAAAAAAAGAAAAAAAACCCCACCAACGCCTCATCACTTACAGTAAATGTGTGCACCTGTGGGCTCCCTAATAGCAACCCCTGTGTACTGCAGAGGTGGCCCTTCCGCCACCTGCTGGAAATTTCTAGAGATCTGAACCTGTTTTAAAAAAAATAAAAAGACTGTTAGAAGCATTTACCTGTCATCCCAGCAATGTGGGAGGCTGAGGCAGGAGGATCCCCAGTTCGAGCCCAGTCTGGGTAGCAATGGCTCAGTGAGACCCTGTCTCAGAATAAAAAATTAAAAAAAGAAAATGCTGAGCTCCAGCATGGGGGTTCTGGGTGGGGATGGGGGCTATAAATAAATGATGGATAGAAACCAGGCATGGTGGCACACTTTCATCATCCCAGCACTCAGGAGGCTGAGGCAGGAGGATCGTTGCAAGTTCAAGACCAGCCTGGGTTACAAAGTGAGCTCAAGGCCAGCCTGAACTGTATAGTGAGACCCTGTCTCAAAAGGACAAAAAAAAAAAAAAAAAAATGTGTAGAGAATTGGAAATAGAAAATCAGTGGTCAGGCTGGGTACAGTGATACTCATCTGTAATCCCAGCACTTGGGAGGCTGAAGCAGGACAAGTGTGATCACAAGTGTGAGGCCAGCCTGGGCTACACCGTGTGACTGTCTCAAAAGAACAAAAGCAAAAGAAAACCAGGGTCATTTTTCCTCTGGGCTTGCAGGCACTATGGTCTCCCAGTGCTGGGGTGGGTGCTGGGGTTGCCAGGGTGGAGAATGTGGAGGGCCCAGAGTTTCCTGACCATGGCACTGCTGTCCCCAGATTGGACACCAGGCATGGCGGTACCCCGGGACATCGCAGTGGAGTACCTGCTGCAGGGCAGCTTCTACGGCCACTCCGTCTATGCCACGCTCTACATGGACACCTGGCGCAGGGACTCAATGGTCATGCTCGCCCACCATGTGGTCACACTGTCCCTCATCATCTGCTCCTACGCTTTCCGGTGAGCCCAGGGTGCTGGGTGGGTGGAGCTGGGGCTGCCACGGAGGGTTGGGCACCTGGGGGCCCTAGAAGGACTGGGGTCCAAAGGGATGATGAGAGGTCAGCACCCCTCCCATTCCAACCCGGGTGGTGCTCAAGCTTCACTGGAGGCCTGGCTGTGGGCACCAGGCATCCTGATATTCTGAAACCCACGCCAGTGTCTGGGTACAGTGGCGCATGCCTTAATCCCAGTTTCCCAGGAGGCTGAGTCAGGAAGGTCATAAATTTGAGCCCAACCTGGGTAACTTACTGAGATTGCTTCTCAGTAAAATACAGAGGGCTGAGGTTTAGCTTAGTGCTCCCCTGAATTCCATCTTCAGTATGGTCCTCACCCCCCCCATCTACTATGCTTTCTGTTCACATACAAGTAAAAAGAAAAGAAAAACAACCCATTTCAAACCAAAGTGAAAAGTATCTTCTTGTCAGTCCTTGTGATAGCTCCATTTCTTTTTTCTAGTATTTTGAGACAGGGTCTGGTTTTGTAGTTCAGACTGGCCCTGAACTCACAGCCATCCTCCTGCCTCAGCTTCCTGAGTGCTGAGATTACAGGTGTGAGCTACCATGCCATATAATATGTGTATAATATGTGTATGTGTGTGTGTGTGTGTATTTTTTTTTCTGTCTTTGAGACAGGGTTTTGCTATGCAGTTCAAGCTGGCCTTGAGCTCACTTTGTAGCCCAGACTGGTCTTGAACTTGCAGCGAACCTCCTGCCTCAGCCTCCCAAGTGCTGGGATGACAGGTGTGCACCACCACGCCCTGCTTGATTATCCATGAAATGACAGTGTTTTGCACACACTAGGTTATTGGGTTCATCAGTCCATACGTGTGTTTTTGAGGTGGCTTCTCCATGTATTATCCACACTGGCCGTGAATTCAAGCAATCCTCCTGCCTCAGCCTCCTAAGCAGTTGAGGCCACAGGCCCATGCCATTGGTTTTGTGTTTCCACTTTAACCGAACTTAAACCCAGCTGTTTCTCAGCTGCACTAGCCACGGTGCTAGGGCTGGGTAGCCTGGTAAGGCTGGCAGCTGCTGTGGGTGACAGTAGGGTTGTAGAACATTCCTGTGGTTCTGGAAAGTTTGGAGATGGTGGCACTTCAGGGTATAATAAGTAACAAATGGGGTCAGGGAGCTGTGCTTGGTGGATGGGATGGCCACAGGTGCAAAGGGCCTGTGGCAGAAGCAAGCATGCTACTGGGGAGACTGGCATCCCATAATCCCAGTGGGACTGGCAGCTGTTCCCCCACAGTGCAAGGAGCCGAGACCAACAACGTGGCCCGATGGTCCAGTAAAAGATGTGGACTCCGTGTAGTCCAGGCCCCGCAGAGTCGGGGTCACGGAGGTCAGAGGTCATGGTGAGGGGAGAGGGGACCAGGCAGCTCCAACCATGTGGGGACAGGAACAGGGAGGCCAAGGCATGTGGGGTGCAGTGCGAGCCGCGTCCCGCCCCCCTAGGTACCACAACGTGGGCCTCCTTGTGTTCTTCCTGCACGACCTCACCGACGTGCAGCTGGAGTTCACCAAGCTCAATACCTACTTCAAGGCCGCGGGCGGCACCTACCAGCGGCTGCACGGGCTACTGGCTGACCTGGGCTGCCTGTGCTTCTGTGTCAGCTGGTCAGTGGGCGGGGCCTCCAGGGGAAGGGTGGGGCTGAGGGGCGTGGCCAGGCTGAAGGGGTGGGGCCTGGTGTGTGGGCCGGCCAGGCGAGGCTTGCCCCCGAAGGCCTTGGGTGGGTGAGGGTCCCTGCTGGCCCCCTCGCTCCTGTAGCCTCCTGCATGCCCCCCAGGTTCTGGTTCCGGCTGTACTGGTTCCCACTCAAGGTCCTGTACGCCACGCTGCACACCAGCCTCATCTCAGTGCCTGACATCCCCTTCTACTTCTTCTTCAACGTGCTCCTGCTCCTGCTCACCATCATGAACTTGTACTGGTTCCTGGTGAGTGGCTTCTGGGCTGGCCAGGCAGTTCCGCCTGCCCTTACCCTTGAGTAGCTGTTGCAGGTCAGGGGTTGGAGCGGGAATAGCATGTGTAAAGGGCCTGTGGTCACACTGCCTGCCTCCCCCACAGTACATCGTGGCCCTGGTCGTGAAGGTGCTGACAGGCCAGATGCGTGAGGTGAGCGACCTACGGGAGTACGACTGGGCTGAAGCCCACAGCCCGAAGCCCAGCAAAGCCGAGTGAGTGCGGGGCCAGTGCCCCGAGTTCCTTCCTTGAGTGACATCGCTCCCAGCGGGCTCTGTGGGCAGCGGATGAGGCAGTGCTGACGCTGTCCCCTAGCCTGCGTCCAAGGAGGAGGCTGCAGCAGACCCAGTGATCTGGCACCACCTTGGGGGTGGAGCCATGGGTTCTGGGACTCATTGCGGACAGTGAACTCTGACCCTGTCCCGACCCAAGCCAGGGGACAGCGACCTAAGCCAGGGGACAGACCACGCCTCGTCCATGCCAAGTCCTCCCAGCCCTGGGGTCCAGCAGCCCTGTGGAAGGAGAGGGCCCCCCCAGAACCTTCCTGAGGTGCAGGCAGGAGCCGAGGGGCTCCCAAAACCTGGCCTGGGGACCCACGTGCAGAAGGGCAGGCTTGGGTGACAGCAGAGTCCCCCCAGGCAGTGGGCCTGTGGATGGTTCTGGAAGGTACCGGGCAGCCAGGCCCTCTTATTTGCCAGAGGGAGAAATTTTCTTGATATTGGAGATGGAACCTAGGGCTTCCACCCTGACCCACACCCTTAGCCCCTTTTTAAGTTTTTAAATTTTGAGACAGGGTCTTACTAAGTCATTACATTGCTCAGGCTGGGCTCAAACTGTGATCCCCTTGCCTCAGCCTCCCAGAGTGCTGGGATAATAGGTGTGCGCCCCCATGCCTGACTAGAAGCATCTTGGGGCTTATAGATGCAGGGTTCCAGGGCCTGAGAGAGGTCCAGGGCAGAGTGTGGGGACGGAGTGACTCCCAGATGGCGCTGGGCGATGGTGACGTCCTGGCCTGCCTCCAGGTCCGTCGCTGCCAGGCGGGCAGCAGGCAGGCAGGGCTTGCAGAAAGCAGGGCCAGCCCATCTTGCTTTGGTTTGAGATGAAATGGAAATAAACAAATCAAAGGCAACTTAAGACTTTTGGCTCAAAATGCTCCTCGTGGCCCTGGCGCTGTGGCAGGGCCTGTGTGTCTGCTGGCAGGGCTGTTGCATCTCTCATGGGGTGACCCAGGTGCAGCCTCAGTGGGGGACCTTCCAGAGGCTTCCAGCAGCTAGCCTATGGGGCATGGGAACAGGACTGACCATATCTCAGCCCTGGCAAGGCGCTCGTGCCATAGAATGCGACGCTGGAGCCAGGCCTCTTCCCCCTCCTTCCCCCCTGCCCACGCTGTCTCACAGACGTCAGGGCAGGATGGGAGGCAGTGGGTGGCACCCAGGCCTCACCCAGGAATGTCTCTGCCTGCACCGTACAGCTCGAATGTCCCCAGGGTTGATGGTGCAGGACACCCTGCTGCACTGGCCCAGGGCACCTGTCAGAGGGTGGCAGAGTTAGCGGGGCATAGTAGAACCCTTGAGGCCCAGGGACATCTCAGGACTTCTGAGAACGGTCATGGCCAGGGGCCAGGGTGCTGCCCGGTTCTATAGAGAGCTCAGTCTCCCAAATGACATAGATGGAAACAGAAGCTGGGCATGGTGGTGCACGCCTTGGGAGGCTGAAGCAGGAGGGTCACCATGAGTTCAAGGTCAGCCTGAGCTGTAGAGCAAGACCTGGTCTCCAAAAACCAAAAAGAAAAAAGAGAAAAACATGGGGTGGGGAGGGAGGGAGGGAGGAATGAAAGGGAGGGGCTGTCAAAGCTCGAGAATTCCTCTAAAATAAAAGGCTGATTTTTAAAAATGTGTGAGGTTTAGCTCAGCAGTGTAAGCACCTGCCTTGCAATTGCGAGGTCGCAAGTTCGATCCTCAGTACCAATGAATGAATGAATGAATAAATAAATAAATAAATAAACAAACAAACAAATAAAAATGTGTGAAAAGCTGGCTGCGGTGGTGCTCACCCATAACCCCGGGGCTTGGGAGGTTGAGGCAGAAGGATCACCTGGAGTTCGAGGCCAGATTGGGCTACATAGTGAGTTTCAGGCCAGCCTGAATTGCATAGAGAGACCTTGTCTCAAAAAATAAAAAATAAAGATCAGCAAAGACCATAAAAAATGGAATCGCTACTACAGTTCTTTTGGCTATTGTAACAAGGAGCCTCATGCTGAGGAGTCGTTTTAAACCAAGCAAACCAAGTTCTGCAGCAGGGAGGGCTGAGATGGGGATGTCGGCAGACCTGCTTTCCTTGCGCACGCTCCTACTTGAGATCCTCCTGCCTCAGCCTCCTTAGTTAAAGCTGGCTATGGACGCTTCTTTTGGGAGCCACCATTCAACCTACTGCCAATGTGGAAGAGAGGAAGAGAAAAGCGATACATCAAGCGCTGTGAATGAATGACCCGGAATACAGCCCGGATGTTTGGGAAAGAGGGAAGCTGAGATGGCAGGGATTAACCAATGGTTGGAGTTCCAGCAGGAGCCAGCAGAAGACAAGATGACAAGATGAGACTGTGACAAGACAAATCCTCAGCAGGAAAAGTTGTGTGGCCTCCAGGGCCCCAAATTATCCTAGGGCCCAGGGCACCACTCCCACAACAGCAGCAGAGCCAGGAGAGGGGACCTGGAGTGAGCAGTGGGATGAAAGTGACGTCCGGAAATCCTGTGCCAGAGGCAAAGGTGCCAGGGAAGATGACCAGGCAAAAGGGAACTTGCCCCCTAGTCTCCAGATCTTCGCAATTGGCAGGAAGTAGGAAAAGCACCATAAGAAGCAGACCAGAAGAAACACTCAGATGGGTCAGAAGCTTGGGGATAGGGCCAGGCCTGCTCATGCAGCCCCAGCCAATGGGGGATGAGGCAGAAGGGTAGCCTAAGCCCATGGATTTGAGACCCTGTATTTTTGTTATTTTTTGCAGCACTAGGAACTGACCCCAGGCCCTTTGCACCGAGCTGCATCCCCAGCACCCACCCGTTTTCTTTTTCTTTCTTGCTTTTTTTTTTTTTTTTTTTTGACAGGGTCTCACTCTGTAGTCCAGACTGGCATTGAGCTCCCAGCCTCCACCTCACAGTGCTCCTCCTGCCTCAGCCTCTCGAGAGCTGGGATCACAGGTGAGCTGTACCCGAAAGCCCTTTATGGGTCCCTTTCCTGCAGCTGTCCTGCTTGGTCTCACCGCTTCTCCAAAGCCTGACCTGCAGGGCCCTGTCTCTTTTCCTGCTGCAGCTGGCTGTCCAGCACCCCCCCAGATTCCTCCAGGACATGCTTCCTGCACCTAAGGGGGAGGTCTTGGGAGCCCTGAGAAGTCCAGTCTGCCTCACCTTGCCTCCCCTAGCAATTCACATCTGGGCACCTCATCTTCCAGCCTCGGGCTTCCCTGCTATAGACACAGGAGTCATGGGCAGGGTCTCAGCTGCTTGGGAGGCTGGGGTGGGGGGGTGGGAATCATGTGACTCCAGGACTCAGAGGCCACCCTGGGCCACATAGGGAGACTGTCTTAAAAAACAAAATAATGTGCAGGAATCAAAACAGTGCGGGGAGCCAGGCTCAGTCATACACCCTTATAATTGTGGCTACTCACGAGGCTGAGGCAGAAGGATTGCAAGTTCCAAGCCAGCCTGGGCAGTTTAGTGAGACTCCATCTCAAAATACAAAGAGCATGGGGTACAGCTCAGTGCTGAGGGCTTGCCTAACATTCAGGGGGCCTGGTTTCTGTGTCCAGCCCCACAAACAAGCATAACAAGTCAAGCGAGCTAACAAAACAACTGCGGTCCTAGCTACTCCGGAAGCTGAGGCAGGAAGCCAGTGTGGGGCAGGAGGGCCAAGGGCAGCCAGATGACTCAATGAGACCTTATCTCCAAACCCTGGAGACACCAGTCCAGGAGTAGCTGCAGTCTCCCAGAGCCACAAGGGAGAAGGTCTGGGCTCAGAGACTTAAGTCCCAGCCAGCCAGACAGGTGGTACATGCCTAACATCCCAAACTCGGGAGGCTGAGGCCGGAGGATTGCAAGTTTGAGCTCAACCCGGGCAACTGTGTAAAGGTCTGGGACTGTAGCTCAGTGGAAAGGCCCAGGGCTCAATCTCCAGTACCACAAAAACAAAAGCGATCCATGGTACACACCTGTGGTCTCAGGAGGCTGAAGCAGGAGGACTACTTAAGCCCAAGAGTTCGAGCCTAGGGGACATGGGGAGACTAAAAGCATGAAGGCCCTTCCAGGGCCGTCAGTTTGGGAATCCTACAAGGCCAGTGGGCACAGGGGCCAGCATGCAGGTGGTGCCGGTGCGCTGTGACTGCCTCATGCAGCGCTGACGCCCAACTGTGAGGCCAGTCCCCGACCCTCCATGTGCCTGCTCCGGGCTGACAGCCATGACCCCTGGACCGGGCCCGCAATGAGGGGATATCTGATCCCTGCGGACACTGAAGCAAGGACCAGGGATAGGGGCTCTGTCATGTGCAGCTGGGCCACCCCCATGGGACGCGGCGCGGGGCTCTGCTGGTGGCAGAGGACACGGGCGGAACTGCCCCTTTCCCCAGCCTGGGGCAGCCACATCCCTATCGCGCAGTCGGTCTGGCGTCCCCTGCCCGGAGCCCGAGGTGGACACCACCCGGGTTGGTGCGTGTTTGCAAAGCTTGCCTGAGCCGATCTCCATACCACACAGCTGGGAAACCGGGCGAGGCCCAGGCTGCTCCGTGGGTTAGGCCTGGGGTACGGAGAGGAGGTGCAGGGACGAGGCGCCCACAGGCAAGACCACGGCCAGGCCTGGAGAAGGAACTGGGGACAGGACTGTGAGTCGCAGAGATAGTGGGAGGGTTCGAGTCCCGCCCGCTTGGGGCGCAGGCCCAGGATAAGCTGCGCTGAGTTCTGGTCTCTAGGCAGCTGCTGCGGAACGGCCTGGTGAAGGACTAGCGGCTGTGAGCCCCTAGACTCAGCCCCGCCTCCCGGAGCCGCCCCGCCCCCCCCACCCGAGCACACTCGATAGTGCCCTCCTGACCCCGCCCCCGGCCCGCTCGGCCCCGCCCCTAGCCTGGTTCCGGCTCAGAGACCCTCGCCCTCCGGCCATTCCCTGAAAGATGCTACCGCCGCTACGTGGTTCCCACTGCCACCTCCTGCTCCTGCTCCTGCTCCTGCTCCTGGCGCCACTGCTGCCCTTGCTGTCTGCGGCCCGAGCCTCTGCGCCTCCGGACCCCGCCACGGCCCTGTTGCAGGCGCTCGGGCTGCGCTACGCGCCCCGGGGCGCCCCCAAGGCCCGGCCCGTGCCTCCGCTCATGTGGCGACTGTTCCGCCGCCGCGACCCCCAAGAGGCCAGGACCGGCCAGCCGCGGACGTCCCCGTGGGCTACCCCGCGACCGTGCCACGTGGAGGAGCTGGGGGTCCCCGGAAATATCGTGCGCCACATCCCGGATCGCGGTGAGTGGGGGTGGGTCCCCAGGGCCGCGACCTCCTGCATGGTGAAAAGGGGGCAGCCCAGGTCCCTCAGATCCCTGCAGCCCCCAGTGACCTGAGCCCTCTGCTGTGCCCTCCTCCCTTCCTCCTCCCCCTGCTGATGGGGACCCCGACTCCCGGGCCCGCCCCCACCTTTCACAGCAGCCCGCGCTGCCCGGCAGACGTTCTCGCGCCCCACCCCCTGCAGCGCCCCTTCCTTGCAGCTGTGCCTCGGCGGGGAGTGCCCAGCGGGGACCCGCGCTCACCTTTCTCCTGTCGTCTCCCAGGTGCGCGCGCCCGGCCCCCGGAGCCCTCCTCGGCCTCGGCGCCGTGTCCCGAGTGGACCGTGGACTTCGACCTGTCGGCCGTGGATCCCGTGGAGCGCGCGAGCCTCGCTCGCCTGGAGCTGCGCTTCGCGGCGGCAGAGGCAGAGGGGGCGGCGCCCGGGGGCGGCTGGGAGCTGAGCGTGGCGCCCGCGGGGGCCGGGCCGGTGCTGCTCCGCCAGGAGGTGCGTGCCCTGGGGCTGCCTGTGCGCGCCGAGCTGCCGGGAACCCCCTGGGCCGCCCATGCGTCGGCCCCGAGCAGCCTCCGCCTGGCGCTGTCACTGCAGCCCCGAGCACCCGCCGCCGCCTGCGCACGCCTGGCCGAGGCCGCGCTACTGCTGGTGACCCTGGAACCGCGCCTGTGTCACCCTCTGGCCCGACTGAGGCGCGAGGCCGAGCCCGCAACAGGCGGCGTCCCCGCGGGCGCGTGTCGCGCGCGGCGGCTGTACGTGAGCTTCCGCGAGGTGGGCTGGCACCGCTGGGTCATCGCACCGCGCGGCTTCCTGGCTAACTACTGCCAGGGCCACTGCGCACTGCCTGCCGCACTGCCTGGGCCTGGGGCACCGCCCGCGCTCAACCACGCCGTGCTCCGCGCGCTTATGCACACGGCGGCGCCCAGCCCCGGTGGCCTGCCCTGCTGTGTGCCCGCACGCCTGTCGCCCATTTCCGTGCTCTTCTTCGACAACAGCGACAACGTAGTCCTGCGGCACTATGAGGACATGGTGGTGGACGAGTGCGGCTGCCGCTGAGGGAAGCACCGCCCGGCTCCAGGCTCCACGTTTCAGGCCACCGCTCCTGCCCTCCCCACCAGCGTACCCAGCCAGCCCCATGTAAAGGCAGAACTGTTTATTAAGATTTTATTGGTGACAAAAGAGCTTAAAACATATTGACCAAAAATCAAGTTACATCGTCTTGGTACGGATGCTTGTCGACTGCTGCCGGGACGGTGGGGGGCAAAGCACAGGGCCAAGCAGAGGGAAAGCGGGCAGGCGAGCCGCCGCTGGCGCCTGAAAAACGGGCTGAAGCCTAGGATGGGGGCGCCCCGCCCTTGCTGGGCCTAGCGTCTGTGTCAGCCTGGTGGAAGCTGCTGGGAGGGGAGGCCGGTAGCGCTGTCTGCCCTTGCCTGCCTCCTTCCTGGCACCTGCGGGATGGGTGGACCCGCTCCACCGCTGCCTTCATCTGCCTCCTGCAAACAGAGCCGCCCAGGCCATACCCTCCTGCCTTGCCGGTCTGGGCCCAGGGCATGCGCGGTGTCCATGGCTCCTGAGTCCTTGGGCAGTGCCCCCTCCGTGTTTGTCCTCAGTGCTCCGTGCTGGGCCTGGGCTGTGTGGTTGCCGGCTGCTCCCAGGTCCGCCGCTAAGATCTCAGAGACAAACTTAGAAAAGTATTTCTCAGTACTTCTTTGAAAAATCTTTAAAAAAACAAACAGAAAAACCCAAAACACCATGTTTTCTTTAAGTGAAACCTAGGAACGCAGGCTGGCCCGGCCGCCCGGAGCCGCCACAGTGTCCCCTGGGAAACGTAGTCCCCTTCGGTAAGAGAGAGAAGGAACCGGGGCAGGGCTACTGAGATGGGGTCTTCTCCTCCGCCAGCTGCGGCCTGGGGCGCGGCGAGCTGGCCTCTGGGCGGGGCTCCTGGCCACCACCTCTGTCGCCTCTCCCTTCTCCTCCTCGTGCCGCCGCCTTCGCTGTCGCGTGCCCGCAGGGGCCTTGCCGCCGGCTCTCCCTCGGCTGCTGCCCCTCCTGCCGCTCACACAGTGGTGCCTCAGTTTTAGCAGTGGAAAACAGGTATCCTTTATTTTTATTTTTATTACCCAGAGTAGGACGCTGATGCACTAAGCCTCGGCGCTTAGCTCTTCCGCTGCCACCTGCAGAGGGGACAAGCACGTCAGGGATGGGCACAGGGGGGACAACTCCCCCTACCCCAGCTGGCAGGAACACTTGCCTTCTAGTACTGGGATAGCCCTGTGACACCGCCGTGCTGGTAGGCTCGCTCCCCCTGGTACGTGGAGTCCTGCGACAGCGCCACATCAATCTGGGACTTAAACTCATCACCCAGGTAACTGTCCTGAAAACGGGGCAGGGTAAGAGGTGCAGGCTGTAGCCCTATCCCCCACCTTGACCCTCCTGGCACACACCTGGGACAGCTCGGGCTGCGACAGGCCAGGCTGGCTCATCTGCGACGGCTGGCTCATGGAGATGTAGCCCTGCGTGAGTGCGCCCTGTGAGAAGGGCTGTGACGCCACGTCCTGGCTGGCCTGGCTGCTGGGCAGGGTGCCCTGGCTGGGCCCTGGCAGCCCGAAGCGGTTCTTCTGGCGTCCACCCCGGCCAGCCTTGCTCTTTGGGGCGCCCCGGCCTGAAAGGTAGCGGTGGCAGGGTGAGTGGCAGCAGGATGAGTGGGCCGGGGTCAGGCCTGGGGTTGGGGCAGGGCATGGGCTCACCTGCAGCTGGCCCATTGGCCTGGCTGAAGTAGCCAGGTGGTGGCATGGGCGGCATGACCAGGTTAAAGGGTATGGGGATGTTCATGGCGGCCACGTGGCTCGGGCCTGCGCTGATCATGCCAATCTGGTCATGGGTCTGGAAGTACATGTTGGATGGCCGGCCTGCGGGCAGGTGGGCAGGGGTGTCAGCCCAGGACAGCGAGGAGCAGCACCCTGCCCCAGCCACCCAAGCCAAGGTGCTGGCCCTAACTGGAGGCCCTGAGGAAGGCCCAGGAGCCAGCAGAGCCTGGGCCCCCAGTGGGGTCACAGAGCCATGGCCCGAGGCACACAGGCTGCTGGGTGAGGCCACCCAGGCATGGGAAAGCCACGCCCCACAGGGACTTACTCTGGCTGCTGCGGTCATACACGGAGCCGGGGATGATGGCCTCACGTGCATCATACATGGCTGTTGTCATGAAGCGGGCACCCTGCGGAGCAGCAGGCCCATGAGGAATGTGTCACACCAGGCAGGACTCCTCCCGGGGCGGGGCAGGCGGGCGTGGGCAGGGCAGGCAGGGCAGGGGCAGCCCTCACCGGGTTGATGGTGTTGACCAGCTTTCGAGGCTTGCTGAACTGCATAAGGCTCTCTCGCAGATTGTTGAGCGGCCCCTCCACCAGCACCTTCTGCTCCTTGTAGTAGTTGAGCAGGTGGTTCCATAGTGGCTGCTTCGACAGCGCCTTGGGGTTACCCACGATAATCACACCGTACCTGGGGGGGCAGGGCACTGAGGAGCAGGCCAGGGCCAGGCTGCAGCCTCCTGTGGGCGTGGCAGTAAGGACCCGGGGACCACATGCACCCCAGGAGTCACACTCTAGCCTGGGCCGTGGGGACCCAGGATTGAGGCTGTGTTGCCTACCGAGCTCTGGTCAGGGCCACGTTGAGCCGCCGGGGGTCATTGAGGAAGCCAATGCCCTGGTGCTCATTGGCCCGCACACAGGACAGGATAATGAAGTCCTTCTCGCGGCCCTGGAAGGCGTCCACACTGGCAATCTCTACCTCCTGTGGGCCAGGGCAGGGGGGGCAGCTGTGAGCTGCGGGCTGTGGGGAGCAGAGGACCCCACTCCCACATGGGGCTCTTCTGGGTCCCACTCTGTGGTATGAAAGTGGGCACTGCACCCCGCATGGCGCCACCACCGCCCTTCGGCCCCCGACCCCGGCAGTGACCCTGACACCCCGGGGGGCCCACACGCTGCACACCTGGTAGAGCTTGGTGTGCAGTGAGCCGCTGAACTGCATGTACTGCACCAGGTAGGAACGCTGGCCCTCATACGGTGTGATAATGCCAATCTGGTCAGGCTTGGCACCGGCCTTGAGCAGCTTTGTGGTGATCTTCTCCACATTGGCAGCCTCCGTCCTGCGAAGGCAAGGCAGGGCTGAGCAGGGAAGGAGGGCAGGGCCGGCACCCACCCTGCCAGGGTGCAAATGGAGCAGGCCTCCGAAGAGCTGGCTGGCAGTTCACCTGTTCAGGTAGGACGTGCCCGAGCTGGCAATCTCCTCCTGGCCCTGGGTCACATAGAAGAACATTGGCTTGTCGGGCTGGGGCCACTGGAAGTCGAAACCCTTCTTCACGCGGTCAGCTGCCCCCAGAGAAAGGGAACGCGTCACCTCGGGGGACAAAGTCACATCCTTCCCAGCAACCCTGTGCGGGCAGTGGCCCCACACAGGGCTGGGATGGGCTCTGGAAGGTCCCAGATGAGCAGTCAGCAGCAGCCCCTGTTCTGGCGAGGCTGAGCCTCTGTTTATGGCAATTACTGTGTCTCTAAGCCCAACTTAAAGGACCTGTAAACTAGTTTAGAAATAAACCTGGCTAGGGAAGGTGGTGCATGCCTGTAACCCTGGCCCTTCTGGGAGGCAGAAACAAGAGGGTCACAGGCTTAAGGTCAATCTGGGCAACTGAGGCAAGACCCAGTGAGCCCATCTCAAAATAAAAAGGGCTCAACTCCAGGCATCCATGCAGACCCACTACATGAAACATGGTTTTCCCAATAAATAACCGTTTCCCAAGAACTGGAAAGGAGGCCGGGCCAGGCTCCCGAGAGCCTGCTGAGGAGGGGGCTGGACACCGCTGTCACCTTGAGCACAGGCACACGGACCCAGGTCCTGCAGGCAGGAGAGACAGGTCTGTGGCCTCTGCAAGACTGCGACAGCCCACAACTGGCAGTGTGGGGAGCATCTGAGTCTCACAGACCTTCCCATGGGGACTACTTTTATAGTTAACGGTAAATCCAAGTCACTAGCTCTACAAAAACCAGTCAGGTCCGGGACAGCAAACTCACCCAGGCACCATAGGTTTCCCATAAACCCCACTTCCACTTCCATCTTTAGGGCTTTTTGTGCACTGTGCTCTGAGACCAGCCCTCGCGCTCAGCCACACGTTTCCTGCCTCAGCCTCCTGACCAGGAAGACTTGTGACACATGTATGCCAAGCACCCCCACCTGTCACCTGGCAAGGAGGATGGCTACACAGAGCTGGTTTCTCTCCATGGCCCTGGGGGTCTGTCCCCACCCGTCACCAGCAGTGGGAGGTAGGCAGGACAGGGTCATCAGAGCACTGCTGACCCCATAGCCCGGGAACCACTGTGCCACTATCCCACAGGAAGCCAAGGGAGGCGGCTCCTCAAGAAGCACTCTGCGGGCCCACGGTCTGTAACACCCCTCAGGGACTCTGCTCTCCACACCAAGCCGCCCCCCAGCCCCGAGCCTGTCACCTGCGGTGACGCCATTCTGCAGCGAGCCCTCGTAGAAAATGTTGGAGGGGAAGGCGCTGAGTGCGGGGTGCATGCGGTACTGGACCTGCAGGCGGATGGGGCGGATGCCCAGCACCACCAGGCGCTCGAACAGGGACTGCGACAGCCCGGCCTTGGCCGCCTTCTTGCACATCACCACTGGGCCCAGCTGGCAGTGGTCGCCCACCAGGATCAGCTGCGAGAGGAGTCCATGAAGTTGGAAACCTCGAGTATGCGACAGCCCCGTGCCCACTGGCCCAGCCCTGTGCCCCTGCCCACAGCCCACCTGCTTGGCCCCCAGCACCACGGGAACCATGCACTCGGGCTCCGTGGCCTGGGTGCTCTCGTCAATCAGGATGGAACGGAACTGCATCTTGGCAAGCCGTGGGTCGCCTGCGCCCACACAGGTACAGCAGATGACATCTGCATTCTGGGGTGTGAGGGGGTGACAGAGGCATCAGGCGCCACGCAGCCACGTTCCAAGTCACTCCCACACTCCCCCAAAACAGCTCGCACAGGCTGTCCTCCAGCCGGCAGCTTGGCGCTGGGTTGGCAAACCGTTCAGGAGCACCTGCACAATGGTGGGCATCCGGCCCTTCCTCCTGACCCTGGCGCACAGGCCCAGTCCCCAAGAGCCCAGCAGTGGCAGTGAGCATGGTGGGAGGGGACGCAGCCTGGGACGTGGTGGGCAGCACCACCCCAATGCTCACCATGAGCAGCTCCCTCTCGGCAGTGCGCTTGAGGGCCCGGTACCGCTTCTCGTCAGCGGATGACAGCTCCCCAGTTTCATCCTTCAGCTGCTGCAGCTTCTGTAGCTCCGGCATGCTGCAGGCACAGCAGAGTGCGAGTCAGCAGCCCAGCTCGGGCTCAGGGCCCAGGGCCCAGAAGCCTGACCCACACACACCTGTCCATGTTCCTGATCTGGTTGTGCAAGGCCAGGAAGGACACTGGTGAGTCGATGGCCTCACGGCTCTTGGCACAGAGACGCACGACCTTGAGCCCCGTCTGGTGGATCTTCTCCGTCAGCTGGTCCACGGCGATGTTGCTCGGTGCACACACGAGCACAGGCCTGTGGTGACATGGCGCTCAGCATCTGCAGAGGAGCTGGGGTCCAGCTTCTAGCCGGGCTCTGCCCTCCATACCCTCAGCCTCCCATCTGCACGATGGCAGGGAGGATCTCAAGACAGAGGCAGGACAGGCACACACAGACCATGGGTCCCTCCTCACCCCAGGGCCCGATGCCTACCCATTGCCCTGCCGGGCCAGGTGGTATACGATGGTGGCGGAGGTCACGGTCTTGCCCGTGCCGGGTGGGCCCTGAATGAGGCTCAGTGGCCGCTGCAGCACGGTCTTCACAGCATACACCTGCGAGTGATTGAGGTCGGGGAGCCCCTGCGCCGTGAAGCGCTTGGGCAGCTGGCACTTGACGATCACGTCCTCAACCTCGTGGCCCAGCAGCTTGTGGTAGATGTAGCCTGACACAGAGGTCTCGTCTACAGCGAAAGTCTTCAGGGCGCTCTGCATCCTGGGGGAAGCCGCAGTTAGGGAGGCCAGACCCCAACCCCACCCCGAGCCCTGCAAAGGAGGCCAGCACCGCACCTGTCAAAGGAGGTGGACTTCCACACAAAGTCCACCTGAAAGTTGTGCGTCACCTCCACGGGAGCCCCCACGCTGCTGCGGAGCTCGATGGCAATCTCATCACCATAATCTGGGCGCTGAGTTAAGTTTGCTTCCTTGTTCAAAGCCCACACGCCCTGCCCGGCGGCCCTGTGTCTGCCTGCCTTTCGCCGCCGCCCACCCTCCCACCCCCTAGGCCAAGGGGAGCCCCACGAACCGGGCTTTCCCAGGGCAGAGGCCTTGCCAAGCCCATGGCTCAGCCCCACTGCGTGTGAAGGATACTGTCAGGGACCTTGATGACATGGCCGATGCCCTTCCACAGGGGCGCTAGGTCTCCTTTGTAGCGCAGGCAGATCTCGTCCCCCTGCATGAGCCGCATGTCTACAGGAGAGAGCGGAGCTCAGCGCACTGCAGCACTGCCCAGCCGGCCGAGCTGGGCCTCATGCTCCACGTGGCTGCAAGTACTCAAGGGTTAGTCACCTCTGAACCACATGAGGACTAAACCCTCCTCACCAGAGTCAGTCTTGGGCAAGGTGAAGTAGGCGATTCTCTTCTTGTTAAGGCCCAGGTCCCACCTGACCGTGATGTTGTCCTGTGTCTGGAAGACACATGGAAGACAAGGGCTGGGTCAGCCAGGTACTGGTGTCCACACAGGGGTGCAACAAGGGCGATCCCAGCCCCAAGGTACTGTGGGAGCCGCCCAGGCCAAGCTGGATGCTCTGAAGGACCAGGCTGGACACTGTGGGAGCCGTGTTACCTGCGACTCCTTCAGCTTCTTGTCATAGTCAGCCTCCAGCTTGACCAGTGGCCCGAAGATGTTCTGGTACTGGTAGGCGTCCTCGTAGCGCAGTAGCACATGCTGAGGCTCCTCGTCCACACCCGGCTTCTCCAGGTCCTCCAAGGTGGCCGAGGGGTTTTCCTGCAGGGCGGGAGCAGCACCACACTTGGCCCCTTCCTACCCACATGTAGGCAGCAGGAGCCTGGCAGGCACCTGAGGAGACAGAGTACACTGCCAGCCAGCCAGGCAGGAGCGATGGCTGCACCAGCCTGAGACTGGCCCACCCAGTGTCCCCCACCAGCTGTGACATGCCTGTACTGCAGCAACGGCCCCATCACCTGGGTGACGCTGAACACGCTGCCCAGGGCAGAGCCAAGACTTGGCCAGCTGTGTGCTGCAGGGGCCCCTTTGGCCTTGTCCCATGCCCTGTGGCATGAGTGGGCCATACACCTGGCTGGTCCCAGCCCCTGCTCCCTGGGCAGCACTGTGGCAGGAAAGACCCAGTGCCCAGCAGGGTGACCCAGGCAACCGGAAGCACAGAGGGACCACCAGGTCAGACAACACCAGGTAGAACCCACCCAACTCCCAGGGAAGACTCTGACTGGTGTGCACTTGGTGAGCACGTCCACCTGTCATTGGCAGTCGGCAGAGTGATGAGCCCACAATGCCCTCAGCAGCCAGGGCCAGAGCAGGGGTTCAGGAGCCAGGCCTATGCCCAGGGCCTCTCCTCTTCCCCCAGTGGCCTGCTCTCCTCCCAAGGGCCACAGCTCCCCTGTGCACGAGGCAAGTGCTGCATAGACCCTTCCACGGTTTTACTCTGAGACTCATCTTACCAAGCTGCCCTGCAGGCCTCGACCTCGGGATCCTCCTGCCTCAGCCTTCTGAGGGCCACCCCATAGTGTGCTCCCAAAGTTCTCACTGCCACCTATGGACTTGCCAACTGCACCCTGCTCAAAACTCTGCCCCTACCCTGCACCCTCTCCCTGCAAGAAAGACTGAGACACACAGAGCCCCATGGGCCAGGGTGGGCCAGGACCCTGGCGGGGCACACACAGGGCCCAGCTGTGCCCACCTTCCAGAGCTCCTCCAGCTTATTGATCTGCTGGGCCGTGATCTGCCGCGCCCGCAGCTGCTCTTGCTCCGAGGGGATCTTGACCAGCCAGGAGAGGAAGCAGCGGTCCTGGATCAGGGGCTGCCACTGCGAGCTGTCCCAGTTGATGTCCTTGAGGCTGCTCTGACTGGCGCAGGGCTGCCTGCAGGGGCAGGGGTCAGGCCGTCGGTGACAGCCCTCACACCTCAGAACAGATGCTGTCCAGGAAGCCAATCTCAGGGCCCCAGCAGAGCACACCCAGGCAGCCTGCTCACCGGCACAGCAGCACCACCACGGAGTCAGCCTTGGCGGGGATGAAGCCGAGCAGGAAGACATTGCGGCAGCCGCAGTTGTAGCACTCCAGCACTGTCTCCCCCAGCGGCCCATCCTTGTGCAGGGTCACCTCTTTGCATTTTGCCCTCACGAGGTGATTTACAATGTGGCTGAAACCAGGAAATGACAAACAGTTAACACCCAAAGTCTGGCTTTTCACCACTTGGAATCTCCGGGCCCCTGTCAGAAGTCCCGGTTCTGTTCACGGTCCATTAGCAGCAGTGGTCACACCTCATCCATCTGTCCTCCGGGAAGCCCTGCCTGAGCACAGAGCTCAGGTCCGGCTCCAGCCAAGTGGCAGGGAAACTTCCTTGGTGCACAGAGCTCCTGGGCGCCACCCCACCTGGTACCCTCCGGCGGGCTTCTCAGCCCGCTGCCAGTACTGCCCAGGACAGCAAGGTCCCCCTACCCCGTGCAGGCTGCAGTCTTTGAAAGTCACTGCTCATGGCCCGTGCCTACCCCCGGAAGCCACCCCCCCCCCGCACGGGAACCTGCCTGCTAACAGCACCAGGGGAAACCAGAGGCCAGCAGAGAGTGCAGAGGGGCTGGAGCCACAGTGTGGCCAGGATGCAGCTCGCCTGAAGCCAAGCAGGCCACACTGAGGCTGGGCTGCCAGCTGCGCCCTGTGCCCCCATCCCTCTGCCTGTCCCCACCACTGGCTCTCTGACCAGGCTCCACGTGGAGGCCCTGCTCACTTTCCTGCTCTTAGCTGTGCTGACCGGAAGCCAGGGCTGCCAGCTAAGGAGTGTGACTTAATTGCTTTTCCTGCATGAGAGGAACTCATGCCAACAAAGCAACACTTAAGTTGTCCAGAACATTCGTAACAGTTGCAGGTGCCCTGGTTACTCTTGAAGGCATCCAGCCCCTCACCCTGGCCTCTGCATGCACGGGGAGCCCCACAGTGCTAGGGTCAGCAGCAGGCGGGGAAGCCCTCAAAGACACCAGGTGACCATCGTGTGACCAGGTGATTCTGGAACAAGGTGGCATGAGCCAGAGCCAGGCTGGGGAAACCCTTCAAGGACATCTCTCCAGGGTCGAAGCCTGGCAGGACTGCGTGCTGTGCTTATCTCACTCAGAGAAATGAACAGTGGGAAAGAGAACGCGGCCAAGCCTCCAGCATAACAAAAAAACCATGGAGAGTAAATCAAGGGTAAATACAGGACGGCACCATCATCTGTTTCAAGTTAAGCCAGTCACGGCAGAGGAGAGCCAGGCCCCTAGGCTGACTGCACCCTGCTTCCACTCAGCCCTACCTGCCGGAGGTGTTCCCACGGCCGTTGCAGAACCACTTCTTGCTGGTGTTGCAGTAGACCACGCAGGCGGGGTCGTGGATGCCGCAGTAACTAGAGAGTGCGGACACCAGGGGTTAGAGCCAAGCTGGAGCCGTGCTGGTTTTAATTTGGCAGAATGTAAAATTCCTTCCTCTTACATTTGTAAGTTTTTCATTAAACACGCGCTCAAACCCAACATCCCTGCAAGAGCCCCTTGGCGAGCCAACTTGCTCCAAAGCCAGGCAGCCTGGGCACTGGGTGTTTGCACCCCAGGGCAATCATAGGACCCACATGGCTCCAGACCCCAAGGCTCTCAGCAGCAAGGGGGCCTCTGTGGCGCAGCCTCCAGCAGAGGGCGCTGTGCTCCTGGGGACAGAGTGAGGAACTGCCCCACCCTCTCTGGCTCTCTCACCTCCATGCAGAACACTGACTCTCTAAAGGCTGCCCCCAGACCCAGCTCCCAGCCCCACTCCAAGGGGGTCTCACTGTACAGTTCAGCCCCCTAAAGCTCCCCAGGCACCCTCATGGCTCTCTCTCATCAACCTGCCAGGATGTCAGTACCCACAGAGTACCAACACGCCATGTGGCCCCAGAGGCAGGGGAGGGCTGCACATGTCCTGCACAGCAGGCCAGCAAGCAGCCAGAGAACCACACAGGGGACACATTACGGGGCTACTGCGCTGAGGGCAGGTCCTCCCTCCACTGCCCTGACTGGCTGGGAGCCCTGAGAAACCCTTTCATCTCCTGGTCTCGGTTCCTCAGCGTGTGAGAACAGGCATGAATGAGCCCAAAGGCAAGTGCTGCGTGGCCAAGAGGAGCAAGAGGTCTGAACTGGGCAGCACATGGGGCTGGGGCTGGGACCCCTGGTGATGTCCCTTGGCCCACCTGCAGGCGTGGATGGGGAGGTCCTTTGTGTAATAGGTGTCCTCTTCATCCTCCTCAAAGTTCAGCTCCGCCAGCAGCTGGCTGGTCTTGGCCACGCTGTCGTCCACAGCCCCATTCTGCAGAATGCCCTCGGGTCCCACCTGGAGAGGGGGCAGTGTCACGGTGGGGGCTCTGGGACCCTGCAGCGCCTGCCGTACACCACATCTGGCCCCCCAGGGACAAAGCCCAGTACCCGGTCCCTGGCCCCAATGGGGCAGGGAAGGAAAACACTCATTCCCGCACCAGAGGGCCACAGTGGCAGGAAGATCTCCTGATGAGTGCTGCCTGTCACTGTCTCCCTGTGGATGGGGCAGAGCCAGCACCCCAAGCAGCACAGGGAGTGTGAGAGCTGCCGGGGCTGGAGCCCTGCTGGAGATGACAAAGCAGGGAGAACCCCCAGGAGGCCACTTGAGCCCTGTGAACATGTACGCCACCAGCCCGAGGGCACCATGAGAACTTCTGCCCCACGGGCCAGGCAGGCAGGAGCCTCTACCTTGGACCATGAGGCCTATCCATACCATGGGGGCCTGACAGCGACACCCCCTCGCTGCCTGGCCACTTTAACACAATTTCTTAGGTGGACACTTACTAGACTATAGGCACATGTCACCAAAAACATTTTTTTCCCCCAGCAGGGAGACCAAAATCAACCTTCAGACTTTTTTGGCAGTATCAGAGACTGAATCCAGGAAGCCACAAGCTATGCCCTAGCCCTCCATAATCTGGAGACAGGTCTCGTTAAGTGGTTCAGGCTGTCCTACAAGTTACAACCCTCCTGCCTCAGCCTCCCAGTGGCTGGGATTACATATGTGTAACACCATGCACATCCCAGTGGCATTTTCCATGTCTGGGAACAGCCAGGTTAAACAGCCACCGGTGGCCCCAGGCTGTGCACTGTCTCACTCTGAGACGGGTGTGTCTGTCCAGAAAATTCCACTTCTCACTGGTTGAGGAACCCTGGCCTGGCACCTGCCTCAGGAGCCTCCAGTCTCCCAGGCTGAGCAAGAGGAAGCCTGTGCTGGCGGCTGGGGCAGGAAACCTCCATCAGCTCTCAGTCTTAGAGCTGTGGGCACAAGGCCTAGCGCACTCCCTGCACACATATGCATGCCCTCAGCCCACTGCAGGCAGCCTGCCTGTTTGTTCTTCCCCCACCCTGCAAAGCTTCAACAAGACAGGCCCAGAGCCTTACCTGGGTAACCTGGGGGCACACCTGGGGCTGATGGGAGCCCAGGAGGGAGAGGAGCCTCATGATGCCCACTGGGGCTGAGGCCAGGCGGCTCTGTCCCCGTCCTGCTCCACAGGTGGCCCCAGCTCCGACACAAATGCCAAAGTCCACCTGAGAGCAAGTGGTGGTTGGAGGTCGGGAGGGGCCTCCTACCTAGGGGACTTTTCCAGATGCTGTGAGAGTGCCCCAACCTCAGGGCATCAAGAATGGCCACCACCTTCCCTGTGAGGGACTTTGGGAGATCCCCCAGCTCTTCGGACTATGAGCTGGTAAACAGCTCCCACAGCCTCACTGCAGCACTGACCTTGGCAAGGCCTTGCCCTGGGGGTAACTTCCCAGGCAGCCTGTTCAGCCTGTACTCCGTCAGCCAGAAGACCCCACTGGGCTGGGTCAGCCCCACAGTGCTGATCTCTTCCCAGGCAGTGGCAGCAGGTGACTCACGGCTCACCTCCCGCTGGGATGTCAGTGTGCAGCGTGGGGTGTGGAACAGAAGTCCCTGTGCATCCCCCCCATGTCCTGTGCCCCCAGGCTGCCATGAGCCTGCACCCTGCACCCCTTGGCACTGCCAGCCCATCGCTGACATTCCCTTCTCAAACCTCAGGCCACCAGGCACACGTGCCTCCTCAGCAACCCAGGGCCACCCCTCCACCATGTCCCCGCACTGGCACATGGCCCTTTCACCACACACTGAACTGCACCCACATGCTGGGACTCTGGCCAATTCTGCCCTATGAATAAGGCACCTTGTTCTCCTGACCCACAGGGGTCCTGGCTGGAATCTACCTAAATGCCCACCCCTCCCTGCAGGGGGCTGAAAGTCCTGCACCCCACTCACCACGCCTGGGACAGCCACTCGGGCCTCAACCCCCTCAGCAGCCTAGGGACCCTGAAGGGGCTGCTATGCAGGGACCTGCGGACCAAAGTCCCTGCCACACTGGACCACCTCTGTGCAGAGAAGCTTGCCCACAAGACCCAGGTCACCACCAAGGATGGCGGGAACACATGCTACACACACTGCAGGGCACAAGGGTGTTCAAAACCCAGCAGCAGGCGGACATGCGATGAGGCAGGAGGGTGGCAAGCTCAAGCCCAGCCTGGAAACTTGGCATGACCCCGTCTCCAAATAAATGACTAAGTAAAAAGGGAAGGGACGCAGCCTGGTGCATAGGACCACCACCAGCGCCCCCAGGGGTGGAGAACAGGAACTCCAGATCTGCGTGCTCTCTGGCATCAGCCAACCCATCCTCAATGTCGTCATGAGGAGAAGGGGGAGCAGCCCAGGACCAGGTCACTGAGGGTTCATGCACTCAGGAGGCAGCACTGACCGGGAGGGAGGGCTGGGCTCATCTCTGGCCACTGTGCTCAGTGCACTGTGAGCCCCAATGCCCCAGGCAGGAAGGAGCTGCTCCAATCCCACCAAGCAGCGTGAATCACCTGCCTGTCAATGTGGGAACCCGGCACAGGGTCCTGAAGCTGACTGGCTGTCAGTTTGCAGCTGCCACCAAGGTGGCACAGAGGGGAACTGGGGGTGCCACGCAGCTTGCTCTGAGGAAAGTGCTCTGCCAAGTCCAAGAGCAGTGCCATGAAGGGCACCAGGGCTGGTCATGGCCACCACCTTGCTGCCCTGAGTGCCGGCCTGTCTCTGCCTGCTGGACTGTCCAGACTGTAATGGGCACAACTGCATGCTCCCCAGTGAACGGTGGGCCTGACCGGCCCCAGCGCAGTCCTGCTGACCCAGGGCCCTGCTCCAGGTTCCCCAGGCTCCCCCCTTACTAGGGTCCAGTGCCCCCATCCAGCATGTGCACCTCAGCAGTGCTGGGACCTTGGTGCACAAACCCGGCTGGGGCCACGAAGGCCCTCCTGGCACCCAGCCACCCTGGGACCCTTCAGAACCCCAGGCCCTGCCCACCCACCAGTACCACCAAACGCAGCCAGGTCAGGGCTGATGCAGATGACGGAGTCACCACAGAGGGATACCCAGGGGCTGCACCACGCAGCAGCAGGACCCAGAGGAAGGGAAGTCAGGCGGATGGCCCACGAGGCGCACAGGACTCTGGGAATTTACTTAAATTAATGACTGGTGCACTGTGAAATGGTGGGACCTTGGAGAAGTGGGTGGCAGCGCCCGGCTGGAGTGAAAGGTCCCTGGGGCTCACAGCTCCCAAAGTGCAGAGCTGAGACAGAACTGGGACCAGTGAAGGCTGGGGCTTTGCCAGGGGCTGTGGATAGGAAGTGCCCTCTCCCACCAGTCAGGGACCTACATGGGCAGCACTGGGCACCACCAGCCCTGAATGCACCCCAAAGTCCCAGCCATGCACCGAGGACCAGTGGGAGGTGGCCCGGGCCCCTGCACACCCAGCACATCATAAGTGTTCCATTACAGCCAAAGCCAGTGCAACCCTATTCTGAGAAGAAAGCGGGGGCCGAAGTGCAGTGAAGAGGGTGAAGAGTGTGGCGGCCCTGAGGGGATCCACAGGGATACCACGCCAGCCAGGGGCTGCTGTGTGGCGTCTGCCCTCATGACGGGGAAAGCTTGCTCTTACCCTGAGGAAGCAGTGCCTGCACCCATGCCCACAAGGAGCACAACTCGGACCTGACCTGAGTCGGGGCACAAGGCCACAGGAGCAAGCCCGGCCTGACCCAACCAGACCCGAGGTCCCTGCCCACCCCAAGAGAGCCCCGTCTGCCTGCTCACCTGCAGACCACCGGGTGCCCCAGCTCAAGGCTCACTCCGTGCACCCATAGGGACAGCACCTTTATGCCTCTGCTGTGGGACTGTCCCACCAGCTGAGTGTCACACATCAGGGCGGCATGTTGGGACTTCATAAAAATCAAACCACTGGGAATCTCTCTAACAATTCTGCTGAGATATCTCGCGGCACAGTGGCGCACACCTGGAATCCAAGCACTCAGGGAGCTGAGGCAGGAGGATCGTCCCAAGTTCAAGGCCAGCCTAGACTACATAGTGAGAACCTATCTCCAAACAAAACAACAAAAATGAAACAAAATAGTCACACTGAGGCATGAAATGACACATGCAACCAGGATGTGTATAAGGTGCACAACTGACAACAAGAGGAGCAACAACGCAGGTCCACAGGCAACTTACTGACGGCCACCACATGACTCTCGCCCCACCCCCAGGGCCCGCTCCCCGGCAGCAGCCAGCTGGCACCCCCAGAACAGGAAGTGAGCAGGACCGCAGTGCCGGTGCCCTGTCAGCAGGCTTCTCCGTCTGTGATCTTCTGAGCTGCACCCAAGTCAGCTAGTGTGGTCCTCTCCATTACCAGGTAGCGTTTCCTCCTCTGGACTGCCACCCTCCTTCCGCTGTACAGAGGAAACCCGAGAGTGGGCGCTCAGAAGGAAGGGAGGCCAGGGAGGATGTCCTGCTGACATCGCCTAGGCACCTTCATAGTGGGAAGGCCGAGCCGCTCAGCACAACTGTCTCTGCACTCTTTTCTTTGGTACTGGAATGGAACTCAGGGCCTTGTGCTGGCCAGGTAGGCAGGTGCAGCTCAGCTACGGCCTGGAGCCTGCACTCTCCCTTCAAGGCCTCCCCAGGTCTCCAGGCGCTGGCAGCAGCCGATCACTTGCTGACTGAGTCGACTGGGCACTCTGTGAACTCCCGAGGGCTGGAGGGAATCCCATTCTCTGCGCTGCATCCTCCCACCTGGTAAAATCCACTGTGTGAAAGCAGTGCAGGCAGAACCGGCATCAGGACTGGCTGGCACTGGAGAGCCATGTGGTCCTTTAAAGGTTTAGATGCAAAGATGGCCCAAGCCCTGAGATGCCACCTAACACAGATGTCAATGAAGTCACTGGGACACCCGTGTGCACAGTTATTCACTACAGGCAAAGGGCAGACAGCCCCAGGGGCCATCAACAGGCTAATGAGCAAAATGTGGCCCATCTTCAGGATGGAAGATTACTCAGCCATGAAAAGGAACGCAGCACACTGACCCACACCATCATGTGGATAAACTCTGAAAACAAGAGTGAGACAAGCCAGATGGGGGCTGGGGGTGTAGTTCGCTGGTAGGACACTCACCTAGCACAGCACGCATGCACCCCACTGACACACATGAAAGCTGGGTACACAGCACCACTCAGCACAGCCCCTCAACAGGAATGTCCAGAAGACACAAATCCATACACTGAAAACTAGAGCAGTGGTTGCCTGGAGCTGAGGAAGGGCTAAAAGGTGCAGAGTTTCCCTCTGGGAAGTTCTGCTGTGCTGCTGAAGGAGCTCAGCCTACAGGAAAGTCAAAAGGCAGAGCAGCAGCTGAGCCTTACTGGTGGTCACACAGCCATCCTAAGGACGAACCAGGAACACTTCCCCGGTGCCACCAGCAGACACAGAGGACAAGCACCTCTCCTCCCTTCAAACTGTATTCACCCACCACCTCACATCAGATCCTCCTCCTGTGACACAAGGGATGGAAGACTCACCCAGACCCGAACCTAGGGTTAGGCCACAGGTGGATGGGTGCCCAGGGCTCAATGCAAGTTCTGGAGGATGTGCCCTCTGGTGTGCTGTGTCCCCCAGCTCAGTGTTAGGGATGGGAAAGCCAATGGGTTATTTTTCAATTTGTAAAGGGACCCTGCCCACGTTAACTGCCAAAAGAACTCAGCAGAAGGCAAAGCCGTCCAGGTTCAGCATTTCCTGTGTCACAGGTAAAAGGGCACCCAGTGAAAGCAGCACGCTTGCTCCCCTCGCCTTGCACTACAGCCTAGGCCTTCGGAGGTATGGGGTCTGGCCCCATTTGCTCAGGGAGCCAGACTTCTTCACGCTTAGACGGGACAAAAATGTAACTAACTGCCACTCCTAGATTTTAAGCTAAGGAGCAGAGATGTCTACAAACCACAAGAAACCACAGCTCTCCGCAGCTGCCCCATCTCAGGGCAAACTTCTCTCTGCCCATCTCCACTTGCTCAATGCAAGTGAAACTGAAAAAGGAAAACCTGTAGCACACCTGTTCTCCTCGACGCCCCAACCAGGCAGGCTCTGTTAGGGAACCTGGGGTTAGAGTGAGTCAAGTGTCTTCTTCCAGGAGGAGCTAAAAGGGAGTCCGAGGGGGTGGTCTACCCACAAGGAGTGACTCAACCACCTAGTACGCAGGCCCCTGCCCCGCTGGGACAGAGCTGGAGCTCACTTGCTGAGGATGGGTGGCTCCCCCAGTCCCGGAGCACCAACCAGGAGACACCAAACTACACCACAACTCCTCTGCACTGGAAATTCAAAGAAACTTTGCCAGGCACTCAGCGAGCTGTGAGCCAGTGTGAGGGAGAGCAGATCCGGAGGGTATTGGTCACACTCCCCCAGCAGCCCATCTAAGCCTCAATCAGCCCCCTCTCCCAGCCCGAGCAACTCAGGCCCAAGAAGTGTGCTGGGTAATTCTCACCGGTCGAACCTCGATTTGAAATACCTCAGCAGCCTTAGCTTGACAGCCTCCTCATCCCAGATAAAACTTTCCAGCGTGGCAGACTCATTTTCGTGTCGCTGCCCCGCTGGAGGGTCACAACTAAAACCCAACTTTCCACGAAGGGAGACGACATGGAGAGTTACGTAACAGGTCAGTTTCAGCAACAGGCAATCAACACAGGGAGGCAAAACAAAACGCAAGCTGCCCGGAACGATCTCGAGAGCCGGCGAGCCCGTGAAGTCCCCCAAAGGAGGGAAAGATCCAGTCTCTGCCGCCAGAGCCGGGCCCTCTGCGCACCGGGGTCCCCAGACCAAGGGGATGGAACCCCGAATGCCTCCTGTGCCTCAACGCGGGACCGGGGACGCGCGGAGGCTGCGATTGTAGGGTGTAAGGCAGGCAGCCCCGGCCCGGCCGGAGGGGGGACCCAGCTGGAGCAAGCCGGCGCCGGGCGCAGACATTAGGGGACGTGGACAGGTCACCCCGGGCGGGCCGGAGAGCAGCCGGACAGGTCGAAGCGCACACACCCGGAAGGGGCCGGGTCAGGTCATCTGAGACCGGGGACTGGGACAGACCTCAAGAGCGGGAGGGCACCCCGAGTCAGCCCGGTCCGGCGGGAGAGGGCGCGACGGAGAGGCGACCGGGGTTGGAGCAGCAGGCCGGGCCGGGCAAGGCGGGACCCGCGCGGCTTCCGGCGCCGCCATGTGCGCTCACCTGTGCGTCGAGCTGTCCGGCAGCGCCGCCCGCGCCCGCGCCGCCCGGTCCCCCAGCGCCACCCCCGCCGGGGCCGCCGGGGCCGCCGGGGGGCGTCTGCGTCTGGCTGGGGAGGGTGAAGTCGGTGAACTCGAACTCCGAGCCCTGAGTGTCTGCGCCGAGCAGCTCGGCCTCCTCGGTGTCCAGGAAAGTGAGCGTCTGCGAGCTGGGCCCGTACGCCTCCACGCTCATGGTGCCGCCGCCGGGGGCCCTAGGGCCGGCTCCGCGCCGCACTCGAGCCTGCCGCCGCGCTGAGGCCTAGGCCGCAGGCCTCGCGTTGCCGCCGCCGCCCCCGCTCGCCCGCTTCCAACCGAACCGCTCGCCCTGACGCGAGCTAGGCCGACAGCCACGAGCGTCGAGCCGCTGCTTTCGCCTTCGTCGACTCCCTCAGCGCCGCCGTTCCCCTCTGAGCTGCCCGCTGCTCGCAGCCCCCAGCAGGAACCGACGCCGACGCCGACGTGCGCGTGCGCGGGCTGACGCCGGCGCAGGTGCGCGTGCGCGAGCCCGACGTCGGCGCAAGCGCGCGCACTCCTTTCGGGCGCCACCAACTGCGCTCCGAGGCCCGCAGCCGAGCGAAAAGATGGGATGCGCAGTACGCATGCGCACAGGGGTGGGCTTCCAACCACCGCGGAGGTGGTGGCTAGGGAACTCGGCCCCGCCCCAGCCGCGCCTCAGTGACGCCGTGTGGCGGGCGACGTGGAGTCCTGTGCTAGGAGCCGCCGCGTTCGCCAGTCTGGGAGGGCTGACCAAACGCTCTCCATCGGTGGACTAGGGACGCCCAGATGCAGAAGTCGCGCGGGGACGGTATGCGCCCACTCCTCGGGGACTCAGTCTCTCCATCTGTGAGCTGGGGTTGTTGGCGCGTAGCAGAAACTCTCAGTGCATCGGTCCAATAAATGAGCGGGGACACTCTTAGCAGGGAGCCTGAGACTCTGCGATGGCGGCGCCACCATTCCCCAGGTCCCCGAGGCTGGCATTTCAGCTCTGCCCCTAGTGCTGATTACTCAGAAGCAGAAGGCGGCGAGGTGATGGGGAGCAGAGAGTCTACCGGGTGAAACCCTGACCTGGCTCGGTGACCTTATTTGAAGTAGGTAGTCAGGCATCAGATGGCCTGAGGGACGATGGGAATCCAAACAGCATGCCAATTATAGTTAAGGAAATCAAGGCCTGGGTGAGCGGTGCATTTATAACCATCTGTGAGGTCTCAGATGAAAGTCCCTGCAGAGCGCTGTGAAATGTTAAGGTCAGACAGTGCGCACAGCTGCGCTGAATGGTCAGCCAGGACGCCAGGGCCACGCTGAAGCTCGCCTGGCAGCTGTGGCCCGTGGCCCAGGGATTCAAAACGAGCGCGGCACCCATGATTGGCCAAAGCTTGACCCAGAGCACAAGTCGGTTAAGTCCCCTGGGACAGGAGTGTACTTCGGGGAAATCACGAACACCTGGAAAACAGAAGGAAGGCCTGGGACGTAAAAGACCTTGCAGAGGAACTTCTAAGACAGAGGGAGGGTGAGTATGATCACCTTGGAAACAGGGCAATGATAATCACTGTCATTCCTCAAGCTGAGGGTGACTGCCCCATATAGAAAAAGACAGGGTCTCACTATACAGTTCAAGCCGGCCTTGAGCTCATTTTGTAGCCCAGGCTGTCTTGAACTTTTGAACTTGCAAGGGTTCTCCTGCTTCAGCCTCCCAAGTGCTGGGAGGACAGGTGTGCGCCACCACACCTAGCTTAATTTTTATTTTATTTTGTTTTGTTTGTTCCACCTTGAGTTTGGCCTTCCTTTCCCTCAGGGCTTTGCACTTGTTTTTTCTTTGCAATAAACCCTGCTTTACTTTCAGGATACTCTGTGTCCTCACTGAATTCTTTCATCAGGAGCATAAGGCCCAAGGAATCCACTAACTCATACACAAGTGACTTTACTCCTCTGGGCCTGCAGTTTCCTTGGCAGAGCCTGGAAACGGTTATTAAGGAGGGAAGAGGACCAAATGAGCTGCTATTCACCCCTTTAATTAGTAGGCATCTAAAGGTTTCCTAAGTTAAAGGGTTACCCTTCTTCACCATGGCCTTCTGCATCGGCAGACCAGTGCTACATGCAGTAGGAGCTCAATAAATGGTTTGCAGGGACTTTTGACCCAGCGACAACTTTTGTGTGTAAGACTAAATCTCCAGGCTTTAGTTTCCTACTTTCATAAAGTGGTTCGTACCTTTTCCCCACCTTCCTTTCTATTGAAGATTCTGGGATTCTCTGGACACCTGAAGTCAGCCCTTAGGACTCCCGGCTTTCAGTGCCAAGGTGACAGTTCCTCACTGTGATGTGGTCCCTCATGGTTCAGCTTCCTGCTTATGAGAGGAAGATGAGATCCGTCTTTCTTGGCTCCCTGGGATTCTACCATGCACTGCGGGAATACAGAACATAAGCAAACTTAGGTCCCTCCTCCAGAAAGGTACAGTTTAAGTAGGAATCCCAGCAAACTCACTGATAGTTTCATTACAGTCCAAAGTCCTCTTAAAAGGAAAACGTCTGATGAAGGTAATAGAATTATTTAAGATCCATCTGGTGATACCTGCTGAGGTGGGGAGGTGGTAACTGGGGACTAAGCCCAGGGCCTTCACACTGAGTTACATCCCCAGCCCTTTTTTATTTTGATACAGAACCTTAATAAGTCACTGAATTGCCTGAGCTGGGCTAGAACTTGTGATCCTCCTGCCTCAGCCTCCCAGAGTACTGGGATTGCAGATGTATGCGTGCCACTAGGCCTGGATCCATCAGAGTTTAACTAAGCATGTACCTCCCTCAATATGACCCATCAACTGCATGTCTAAGAATCTTTATTTCCTACAAACACATTTGCAAAATGACAGTGTGATGATACATTAGAATATGTCTATTTCACACCAAAGAAGTCAATAATAGGAGCCAGGGATTTAGCTCAGTGGCATAAGTGTCTGCCTGGCAAGCACGAGGTCATGAGTTTGATCCCCGGTACACCCCCCCCGAAAAAAAAGAAGTCAATAATGGAGAAATTAAATGAGAAACATGTAAAACATGGGCAAATGGCATAAATAAATCCTCCTTAGTAGTTACATTAAATGAAAGTGGATTAAACTCTCCACTTAAAAGGTAAAGATATCAGAATGGATTTAAATACAAAATAGTCAAACTATATGCTTTACATGAGACTTTAGCTTCAAAAACACAAAGAGGCACTCAGGAGGCTGAGGCAGGAGGATCACTGTGAGTTTGAGACCAGCCTCGGCTACAAAGTGAGCTCAAGACCAGCTCAAACTGCATAGTGAGACCCTGTCTCAAAAAAGACAAAAAAACCCCAAAGAGGCCTAAAGTAAAGGAATAGGAAAAAATATATATACTTTCTGCAAACAGCAATGACAAGACACCTGTAATCCCAGCACTCAAGAGGCTGAGGCAAGAGGATGGTTCTGACCTGGAGACCAGCCTGAGCTACAAAGTGAGCTCAAGGCCAGCCTGAACTGCATAGTGAGACCCTACCTCAAAAAAAAAAAAAAAAAAAAGTGTGAATGGCTGTATTAGTATCAGACAAAAGAGATTTTGAACATGCATTAAATCTAAAATGTCTCCAAAAATTCTCACATGTTCAGGGGTGGGGCTTTTGGAAGGCAGTTGGTGTTTGGGGATGCTCTGCTCACCAGTGGATGAATCTATTCATGGGTTCATAGCTGAATGTGCTGTTCAGAGGTAGGGGGCCAGAGAAAGATATACATGGCTGGGGGCGCCAGGTTGGAAGGTACAGCTCTCTCTCTCTGAGTCCCTCCTTCACTCTGCTTCCCAGCTACCATGAGGTGAGCAGCTGTCTTCCATCAGACCGTTTCTGCCTTGGAGCCAGGCAACCATGGACCAAACCCTTTCAAACTATGAGCCAAAATAAATCTCTTTTAAGTGGGCTGTCAGATTTGGTATTTTTGTCCAAATACCAATTTGTGAAGGGAAAGTGACTAACACAAAAAAACTGGTAGCTGACAAATGGAATCATCACTGTGACTACACATGACCATGTAGCTTAGAAGCCTTTGGACCTTTTTTAGGAAGAGTCTGGGAAGATTTGAAGAAAGAAGAACCAAGAACTCAGTGGTATAGCCTGCCTGGCAAGTACAAGGTCGTGAGTTTAATTCCTGGTACCCCCATCCAAAAAAAAGACTTGAAGAAAGAGGCTAGAGAAAGCCTTGAACGCTGTAATCAGAGCCTGGTGGGCAATTCTGAACAGAGCTCAGCCCAGAGTGTTGATAAAAATATGGACAGGAAAGGCCAGGCTTGGGAATTTTCAAATGAGAACTAAGACTGTACTGGAACATGAGTTAGGGCCCATGAGTGTTTCATTCTGGCAAAGAAATTGTCTTGTTTTGTTCATGCCCTAAACTGTAAGGCTGAATTTAAAAATGGAGCGATTAATCTGGTTGTAGAAATTTCAAGGCAGCCCAACGTTTAGCATGGCACAGGTACTGTTGGCTACCTTCAGCCAGACTTGCAATGAGAATCTGGAACAAAAAGCAGAGCTGGAAGGAAAGTGCCTATCAAGTTGGGGCACGTGGGAATGTGGCTGCTGAATAGATGAGCACCATGAAGAAAGAAGGGAAGCGTGTTGCATCAGTGCAATGGGAAAGATCCTTGAGGGCATCTCAGGAATTGGCCAGATACCACCCACCACAGGCTCAAGGGCATAAAAGGGGAAGCTGGGTGTGGTGGCTCATGCCTGTAATCCCAGCACTCAGGAGGCTGAGGCAGGAGGATTGTTGTGAGTTCAAGACCAGCCTAGGCTATAAAGTGAGCTCAGGGCCAGCATGAACTGCATAAAGACCCTGTCTCAAAAAGACCAAAAAAAAAGTGGAAACTCCTTTGAAAAGCTATGCTTTGAGAAGAAAGTCTCAGGGCATCCTCCTCACTCAGGCCTGCCTAGGGAAATGAACCCCCAAGTTTAGCCATCCACACACTTGGGAGGCCTCTGCAGCCATGACTCAATGGGGACAAGCTACTTCTCAACTGATGCCAGACCTTGAGGTCATCCACATGGTGCTGTTTCTGGGACATGCAGAATATGAGTTGTGGGTCAGCTTGCAGAGGCTTCCACCCTAATTTCAGAAGCCCCAGGAGGTCAGGCATTGTGGCGTGACAAGGTTACCATCCACATCAGGAGTCCAAGAGAAGGCAACATGTGACACTGTGAGGGTAAAGCCAAAAGTGCAGTGGAGACTGCAGGAAGCTGGAGCTGCTGGGCATGTGAGCATCTACTGAGGAAACCTACAGGCAGAAAGCAGAGCCAGTCCAAGAAGCTGTCAGCAAGCTGCACCCAGCTAGGCCCTAGGGGTGGGGCTGCCTGAGTCCTGTGAAGCTCATGTCTCACCCCAGCTGCCTAGGGGCCAGACGAGGAGCTACAGGATTTAGCGCTTCCCTGCCAGCTGTGGTCTTGCTTTGCTCCAATTCTATTTCCCCATTCCTCCCTTCTGAAATGAGGATGTTTACTCTATGCCATTGTGTGTTGGAGGTACTCCACTTTTTATTAATTTTATTTTTACAGGGGTTCACAGCTAAAAGTTTGCCTAGATCTCAAAGGAGATGTTAAGACTTTTTTTTTTTCAACAGTGCTAGAACTGGTCAGACTTTGTTGACTGTTAGAGATGGACTTAATCCACTGTGCATGAGATGGACCTGACCCTCTGAGAACCAAGGGTGCAATGGAATGTTGTGGTGTAGATCTCAAGTGTGCCCCAAAGTCTCATGTGTTCTGAGGCGAAGCTTTTAGAAGGTGGTGCCAACCTGTCATCCCAGCACTCGGGAGGCTGAGGCAGGAGGGTTGCCATGAGTTTGAGACAAGTCCGGGCTACCTAGTGAGTTCAAGGTCAGCCTGGACTATACAGTAAGGCCCCATCTCAAAAGGAAAAGAAAAGAAAACAATTGAAGGTGGCTAGCTCTGGGGGGCGTGGCCTTGGGAGGCAGAGCTCTTGGCCTCTCTGGCCCCTCTTTTTCTCCCTGTGTCCTGGCTGCCATGGGGGGGACACCTGTCCTCCACCATGTGCTTCCTTCTTTGGTGCTGACCAAGCACATATTGAACACTGAAACCTTGAGTGAAATACACCTGGGTATTGTGTCCCAGACACAGGAAGGTGACTAATGCAGGTTCTAAATGAACACTGTCCACGGAGGCAAAGAGGAGCACTACATGCTCCTAAAAGATTCGTGGTATCGGGGAGGTATAACAGTCATCAACATACATGTGCCTAATAATACAGACCCTTGATATGATTGTATGTAGCTATGAGGAAAAAAGCAGGCAAGGAAAGGAGAAATCAGCAATCCGACAGTGACTGTGGGAGACATCAATACAAGATGAATAAAGGGAAAAAAGTGAGTAGAACAAGGAGAGGCAGAGGGTCATTCAGGGAACAGAAAATGTCAGTAACACTGAAAACCAGATCTAACAGACATCTGCAGACTCTTCTACCCAACAATGACAGAATATACATTCCTCCCAAATGCACTCAGAAAAAAAAAAAGAGATGCTCCTAAATACCCAAAGGATTAAAGAAGAAAGCTCCAGAGGGAATGAGAAAGTCCTCTAAAATGAATGAAAATAAAAACACAATGTGCCAAAACGGGTGGCATGTAGCAAAATTAGGGGTAAAAGAGAAGTTTATAGCTGTGAGTGTCTACTCTAGGATGAAGGCTCTTCAATGAATAACTCAAATTTAGGGGCTGGGGGTTTAGCTCAGTGGCATAAGCGCCTGCCTTGCAAGCACACTGGTGTGAGTTCAATGCCCGGTACCAGAAAAAAAAAAACCTCAAACTTCACACATCAAAATACTAGAAAAGGAGTTTTTAAAAAAAACCCAAAGCAAGAAGGAAATGAAACTGATTAGGGTGGAAAGAAATGGAATACAGAACAGAGAAAAATCAACGAAACTATAAGTTGCATCTTTGAAAATTCCAGGAAAATTGACAGAGCTTTGGCTCTAATGACCAAGGAAAAGAGAGAAAAGACACAAATTGTTATTAAGAATTATGTTGGTTTTTGGTTTATGTTTTTGAAACAGGGTCTTGCTATGTATTTCAGGCCACCTCTGAGCTCACTTTGTAGCCCAGGCTGGGTTTGAACTCACAGGGATCCTTTTGCCTCAGCCTCTCAAGTGCTGGTATTAAGGTGCACGCCACCACACCTAGCTGTGTTGGTTTTTTGCTTTTGTCTTTTTTTTTTTTTTTTTGGTACTGGGTTTCGAACTCATGATTTTGGGCTTGCCAAGCAGCCACATACACTATGTTGATTTTTTGAGACAAGGTCTTATGCTGTAGTTTAGGCTGGCCTTGTACTCATTAAATAGCCCAGGCTGGTGTTGAACTCAATGGAGATCTAGCTGGGTGTGGTGGTGCACACCTATAATCCCAGCACTCTGGAAGTTGAGGAAGGAGGATCATTACAAATTTGAGGCCAGCCTGAGCTACATAGTGAGTTTAAATTTAGTCTGGACTACCCAGTGAGACCCTGTTTTAAAACAAAACAAACCTAGAAATTAAAAGCAAGGAAACTCTATTGGCAGATCCATGACCTCATGTACAGCAAGCCTTAAATTAAGGGGCACACAGATGCGAAATAACTTGAGCCCGCTGGTGTGTGAGCTCTCAGTCATGGGTGCAAATCCATGCACTTAAATCAGGGGTATTGGTGCATTTTAGAGACAAAAATATTTTTGAGGCAGCATCTTGCAGTGTAGCCCAGGCTGTCCTGGAGCACACAGCACTGGGACTGCAGGGGTGAGCCACCATGCCGGACTCTTTTTCTTTCTCCTTTTCCCTTCCTCTTTTTTCTTCTTTTTCTTTTCTTCTTCTTTTCCTTCTCTTTTTAAAAAGACCCTGGTTGGGTGTGGTGGCTCATGCCTATAATCCCAGCACTCAGGAGGCTGAGGCAGGAGGATCATTGCGAGTTTGAGACCAGCCTGGGCTACAAAGTGAGCTCAAGGCCAGCCTGAATTGCATAGTGAGACCCTGTCTCAAAAAGACAAAAAAAAAAAAGACCTTGAATGCTCAAATGCTTTTAAAAAGAAGAATAAATTAGAAAAGCCAAGCCAAGCATTGTAGTACATGTCTGTCATCCCACCAGGAGGCTGAGGCAGGAGGATCCCTGCCATTCAAATCCTACTGAATTCAAGGCCAGCCTGAACTGCACAGTGGCCAAAACAGCATGGTCCCAAGATAAGGAAAGACACAGACCATGGAACAGGGCCGAAGGTCCATAAATAAAACCTTAACAGTAGCTCACAATGGATTTCTGATAAAGGTACCAAGCCCATTGCCATGGTTACATTTATGTGTCAACTGGGCTAGTCCAAATACTCAGAGATTAGGTCAAGCATCAATCTAGGTATTTTGTGTAGTGGGCGATTTTGTTTTTGTTCTATCTTTTTGAGACAGAGTCTCACTATGTAGTTCAGGCTGGCCTTGAACTCACTATGTAGCCCAGGTTGGCCTGGAACTCACAGCAATCCTCCTGCCTCAGCCTCCCAAGGGCTAGGATGACAGGTGTGCACCACCATGCCGGGCCTTCTACTGATTGAAATATGAATCTTATTTTTTAAACTACACTAAAAGAGCCAGGCATGGTGGCATTACACTTGCCATCCCAGCCCTTGGGAGGCTGAGGCAGGAGGATCACTGCGAGTTTGAGGCCAGCCTGGGCTATACAGCGAGACCATCTTAAAAAAAAAAAATCAGAATTGGAGTCAAGTGAATTGCCCTTTATAATGTGAGTGGACCTCATCCAAGCAATTGAAACCTTTGATAGCAAAAGACTCGGTTCCCCGGACACTGAGGCTGCTGTGAGATGCACCCTGCAGCCCCTAATGCCTGGCAAGTAGGGAGGGTAAGGCTGGGCTGAGGTGCTTTGTGTTGCTTCCCCAGCCGGAGCCATAGCTGATGTAATGAACCTGGCAGTGGCTCTGCCTGCCCGGCCCTGCGCTCTCTGGAAGCTGTGGAGCTGAAATTACTGAAAATCAAACCCTCATTCCGCGACACTCTGAAATAACTAGGTGATTTTCCTGGTGTAGACAGATCCAAGTTTCTAGGCTCACACGTACGGATGGATACTGAGGGTGGGCCCATGTGGAAGGAACCTAAATATGGGTCAGACTGAGTGTATGCAAATGGCCCGGTAGGCGGAGGTCTTACATTTCCTCTTGCAGCACAGGGAGTTAGAAATTGATCTGAGTTTGTTTTGTTGGTTGACTGGAATACCGATGGCTGCTGAGCACTCCGGATGCCAGGCTGGCCTTGGTTTCCTGCCAAGGAAGGGAGTCAAAGTTTAAGTCAAGCACACCTGTCATCCCAACATTTGGGAGGCTGAGGCAGGAGGATTGCCACAAGGTTGAGGCCAGCCTGTGCTATGTAATGAGTTCATTGCTAGTCTGAATCACAATGGTGAGATCCATTTAAATTTTTTAAAAAGTAAGAACACAGCTGTGGGCTCTCAACTGATTCCTAGGCAGGAGCTGGTTTAAGCAGCCAGAACTTCTTTTTTTTTTTTTTTATTGGTACCAGGGATCGAACTCACAACTGTGTACTTGCAAGGCAGGTGCTTATGCTGCTGAGCTAAATCCCCATCCCTAAGGGGCCAGAACCTCTTGAATGAAGGGGAGTGATTGAGTGATTTGTACTCAATCTAGAGCAGTGCAGAATATTAAAGAGAGGAGGCTAGTAGATAAGAAAATAGTTTAGTAAGCAGGAAGGGCACGGAGGGCGTCCCACAAGGAAGGCTGTGGCCGCTCTCCCTGCAAACAAAGGGCAGCTTCTGCCTGATGGGGGTAGGGCTCTTCTGGCTGTTGTGAGCTGATTTATTTTGTGAGAGTGCAGGGGATTGGGTAAACCTTTACATTCCTGAGCTTTGGCAGACTTTTGGGAGGGAGAAGCCATAGGGACTTCTGGGAAGAAGGAGGTGTGCGTTATCATGGCATGGCTTTGAACCATTGCCATGATGATTGTGCTGTCTCTCAGGTGGGTGGACCTAACGGGGAGGTCAAAGGAGAACCCAGGTCCCTGCTGAAACTGTTCACCATTCATCTTTCTCCTGGCCCTTGCTCCCAGGGACACTGTGTGTTAAGGAAAGGAGGGCCAGTCCTCCCCACCCCTCACTCTCCAAAGGCTCACAACTGTCTCTAAGAGTTGCCAGCCAAGACATGGTGGCCCACAGCTGTGATCCCAGCACTCAAGAGGCTGAGGCAGGAGGGTTGCTGCAAGTTCGAGGCCAGCCTGGGCGACACAGTGAGCTCAAGGCCAGCTTGAACTGCATGGCGAGATCCTGTCTCAGAAAGACAAAAATAAATAAATAAAAAATAGGTGGGTCATTAAAGTAGGAATGTCTGTACATCTGTTCCAACACCGTGGGCTGGGACATAGCCCCAGGCCACTGTGTGTGAAATGTTTAACTTCTGTTTCATTTTTCCAGGGGCTGCAGCTAAGAGTTTGCCTTAAGTCTCAGAGGGAACTTTGGAGTTGGACTTTTCAGTAACACTGGCACTGCTAGGACTTTAGCAAATCTTTTTTTTTTTTTTCCTAATGTCTTTGTGAGACAGGGTCTCGCCATGCAGTTCAGTCTGGCCTTGAGCTCACTGTGTAGCCCAGGCTAGTCTCAAACTCACAGCAATCCTCCTGCCTCAGACTCCTGAATGCTGGCATGATAGGCCACTAAGCCCAACCTAAGTCTCACCTGTTTCATGACTGGTTTGCTTCACAGCCTGTTATTTTTCTGTGTGTTTTGTGGAGTTTCGCTCATCTTGTTTGTAGAGCCTCAGTGTCTTTGCTTTGGTACGGGGCGCCTTGTTGGGACAGCTCTGTAACTTTTGCTGATCGTACTATAAGGTAGAACCCTGTAATTTCAGGCTGTGTTATCCCCTATGGTGCTGTAAGAGTTATGTAAATAAAAGCAAAGTCACCAAATTAGGGTATCCTTGACCATTTCTTGATTCTGAATATTGTAACGTACCTACATCTACAATTCCTCATTTAGCGACCAATTATTTAACAACTATGTCTGTCCTTAGTGGCTCCCAGAATCTCCACAGTGGTCCTCCGACCTGTCCAGTGAGGCCCAAAGCAGCAGGAAGGATGTGAGGGCCAGCGACACTGGCTCTGCCTAGGAAAAGTGAGGCAGTACCGTGCCGCTGGAGGTGCCGCAGGGGTTGGCTCCACCGTTAGGGATCTGCAGTCCAGGGAGAGCAGCTCCCGTCACATCCTTGTCACCTCTCTTAGGAGAACTGCAGAGAAGACAAATGGAGAAGCCTGGTGCCTTAGCACACACCTGTAATCCCAGCCACGTAGGAGGCAGAGGCAAGAAGATTGTGAATTTGAAATCAGCCTTGGCAATTTAGTATCAAAATAAAAAATAACAAGGGCAAGCCAGGTGTGGTGGCTCACTCCTGTAATCCCAGCACTCAGAAGGCTGAGGCAGGAGGATCGTTATGAATTAGAGACCAGACTGGGCTACAAAGTGAGCTCAAGGCCAGCCTGAACTGCACAGCAAGACCCTGTCTCACAAAGACAAAAAAAAAACAAGGGCTGGGGATGTAGCTCGGTGGCAAAGCACCTGCCTGAGTCTCATCCCAAGTACCACAGAGGAGGAGAAAAAGGAAAAGAGGGGGAGGAGATGGAGGAGGCAGAGGAGATGGAGATGGAGGAGATGCAGGAGAGGGAGGAGGAGGAGGAGATGGAAGAGGGGGGAGGGGGGAGGAGAGGGAAGAGGAGGAGGAGAGGGAGGAGGAGGAAGAGGAAGGGAAGGAGGACAGGGAGGAGGTGAGGAGGGAGAAGGAGAGGGAGGAGGAAGGAGCAAGAAGACAGGGAGGAGGAGGAAGGGGAGGAGAAGGAGGTGCAGGAGAGGGAGGAGGATGAGGAGGGGAGGGAGATGTGGGGAACAGCGGGTAATCCTGGAGTCCCCTGGTCCCTGGTTGTGCAGTGGCTCAGCCAGGTGAGGTACCAGGCCTGGGCAAGGTCAAGCCCCACCTGATGGCCACCGTGCAGGTGTGGCCTGGTGAATCCTTTCCCCTGGGAAAGCCAGCAGTGCCCCTTCCTGGTGGTGGGCAGTTCTGTGTGGTCACCTGGTCCCCAGGGCCGGGGCTGCTCCCCCAGAATGCCTGGCCCGTACAAGGCCACCAAGCACTCAGGGAACCAACTGTGCAGAAGCGGGGCGGGCGGGGAGCACTTGGGGTTCACCAGGGAGACCTTTACCTGGCAGAGGCTGGGGAATAAAACTGAGAACTTTTGGAGGCCGCTGTGAAATGACTCAGTGTCCTGAGCGAGGCCAGTGAGCAGGACGTCTGGTCTCCAAGAAGCAGAGGGGCATTTGGGAACAGAAAGACTTTCAGGAATGAGGCCTCACACCTGTGATCCCAGCACTGGGCAAGCTGAGGCAGGAGGGCCGCTGGGAGTACAAGGCCAGCCTGGGATACATGGTGAGACCCTGTCTGAAGAAATGAACAGAAAGAAAGAAAGAAAGAAAGAAAGAAAGAAAGAAAGAAAGAAAGAAAGAAAGAAAGAAA
>PVLA01002185.1:0-41640 GCA_004027455.1 Hydrochoerus hydrochaeris
GCATCATGGTAACTATTGTTGGTTTCATTAGGCCTATGGTCAGTGACAGCATTAAGCAAAATGGGTCAGGGCTCCCACCACCCACAGGCCTCCTTCTGAGTCATCTAAAGGAAATCTGCCCTGTGGGCTGTGTTTATTTACCCTCTCCGCTAGATTAGGCACTGATAAACTTTGCAAATTAACTCACAATGGGACCCAGAGGGCTACTACTCTGGTCCTTGATCCAAAAACCATCCACAGGAACAGGTCCACATGACCACATCTGCTGCACACATCCTGCAAAACTCAAAACCACGATGCCAATTTCATGTCCAAAGTGATGAAAGTGGGGACCAAGCAGTTAGGACAGGAGTTCATAATCAGGCTTGACCCCTAAGCAGGACTTCCACAGCATCACTGCAAAGCAAGGCAGATACTTTATAAAAGGGGCTGTCCTGGGAGCCAGGTCCTGTGATGTGTTCCTTGTCTAGGAGGTAAAGTTCGTCATAAAATACACTCATGTTCCAGACAATCCAGAGCTCTCTTTGGGGTGTGCTATGACCAACACAAAGAAAGAAAGACTCAGGTCTTATCAGCAGCACCTTGAGATGCTCACATTCCAGAAAAAAGCAAGCCACATGGTCTGAGCAAACACAGAATACAAGTCTGGGAGAGTTGGTATCACTGAAGGTGCTCAAAATTGGGTCACCCCTGAAATCCAGACTCAAACATCCAATATCTCCTGGATATTCATGAGGGAAGCAGTGTGATGTCCCTCAATGGTGGCTATTCCCTAATCCCCAGGCCCAGGGAGTATGAGGAGTTCTTTGGTAAAAGAAGCCATGCAGATGTGATTGGATCAATGATCCTGAGAAACAAAGATGGTCTGAATGATCCAAGTGGGCCAGTGCAAAGCCTTGCAATATCACAGTTCCCTTCCTACCTGTTAGAAGGCAATATGACCCCAGAAACCAGGCATAAAGAAGTACAATGTTGCTAGTTTGAAGATAGAAAAAGGGACTCCAAGCTTCAGGATGGGGACAGCCTCCAAAATGTTGGGAAAAGAAATAAATGAAGGACTTCCAGGGACATGGTGGAGTGGTGTCCAGCAGAGAAAGAACCTCTCCAAATATTGTGTCCAGACTCTGGACTATAACAACATGAGAAATAGGAGGAGGAGACAGGTGGGTCCCACAGCCACAGGAAGGATCTGAATTGTGACCTGAAGCCCATGGAGAGAGTTAATTCAGGAGTTCAGCAAAAATAAGAAAACCAGGGATGACAACTCTGCCAAATAGGGAAAAACAGCAAGAAAGCCATGCAGCCCCTACTCCCATGTGCTGGCAGAGGCCCTACTGGCAGGGGAGAAGCAGTGAGGAAGCCATGCAGCCTCCCTATGTGCTTGTGCAGGCCAGGGAGAATGAGCAAGGAAGCCTCTGCCCCCCACCCACCCCCACCTGTAGGCAACCAGATGCAACACAGGCTGAAATGATAACACCTGAAATAGGGAAACAATCTGACATTTGTGTTGCTTGATTGACTTTGCAGGCCTGGGGCCAGTAGTCTGGGAAAAATTATTTAGAGGATAACAATATGCAATATAGTAATGATGGTGGATTCCCTACTACTGTCCTATCACTGTTTTGCTTTATTTCATTTTTACTGCTCTGTTTTACTCCCTTTAAGAGAAAGAAAGAAAGAAAGAAAGAAAGAAAGAAAGAAAGAAAGAAAGAAAGAAAGAAAGAAAGTAATGACATTTCCCCTCAGAACTGCAGAAAGATCACAGCCTTGTTGACTCTTGATTTTAGTCCAGTGAGATCCATGTCACACTTCTGACCTCCTGAACTGTGAGATTATAAATAGATGTATTTTAAGCCACTGAGTTTTTAGCAATTTTCTATGGCAGTGTTATGGATTAGGTTTGAAATGTCCTCCAAAACTCATGGATGAAAGGCTTGTTTGCCAGCTGTTGAGCTTTTGGAGGAAATGACTGAATCATGAGGCTAACTTCCAGGAGATGGATCTATGGATGAAATCATAATTTAATGGCATTAGTGGGAGGTAATGGAAACAAGAGGTAGGGGCTAGTTAAAGGGAGCACAAAAAGAGGGTGTGATCTTGGGGACTATATCTGGGCCCCAGCCCCCTCCTCTCTGCCTCCCGGCTACCATAAGGTGAGAAGCTTTCTTTCCACCATGCCCTTTTGCCATGATGTTTCTGCCACACCACAGGCCTAAAAACAATGGAACCAGCTGACTATGGACTGAAACCTCTGAAACTGTGAGCCAAAATCAATTGTTCTTCAAGTTGTTTTTCTCAGGTGTTTTGTCAGTGATGAAAGCTGACCAATAAAAGCAGTAATAGAAAACTGATACGACATCTCATGGGCATCTCAAATCTATCATCCATCTCAGTCACAGGAGCCTCTAACTTCCAATCACCCAGGCCAAATACATTGGAGACATCTCTGACTCCTTCCTCCTTAACAAATCTGTCAGTAAATCCCATCTACCACTGCCTCTAGGAGTCTGGTGCATGCCACTGTCACCTCCCACCAAGATGACTATCTCCCTGTTTCCACCTGTGCCCTCCTACCGTTCAGTACCAATAGGACAGTGAATTGCATACCCTGATCTGGGCAAAGGCCACAGATCCCCAGGCTAAACTTTATATAGCCCTACAAGGCCTTTTACAGTGTGGCCTCTGTTGCCCTCTACCTTCATCCCCTTCCCTCTTCAATCCATCCAGCCTTGTTAATGGTTCTCAGACATAACAGACATGCCTCACCTCACAGTCTTTGCACATGCTGGTCTCTCTTCTTGTTATTATACATGGCTCCCTCCCTCATCTGTTCATGGTCTTGATTCAGATAATGTCTTCTCAGTGAGGTCTGCCTTGGCACGTCATCTGAAACTTCCACTTCATCCTTCATGTCCCTTTCTCCAGGGGTCACATATTACCATCCAAACTGAGAATTTTTTGAGTCTATCAATCATCACCCTAAAACAATGGACTCAATCTCCCTGATTCACATTTCCCCACAGTACTTATTACCTTTTCATCATACTGTAGCATAAAATGTTTCCACATCTGTGATAAGGACTGGCAAGAATCACAGTGAGTTTCATGGATGTATGTGGTTGTCAAGAGTGACTATTAGGGTTTGTATCTGGATGTCCTGCCAAAACTTCATGCAGTCATGGGGGCAGGCTTCTAGATTTAGTGATTGGTTCATGGTCCAATGCTGAAATTATGGGTGTGAGTGCTATACCCACTCTGGGGCAGGTAGCCTGCATACAATAGAAGGGAGGGAAAGAAGCTTGCTCTGACTCTCCTCCCCTTTTTCCTCTTGCTACTTTTGCTGCTTCTGCCCCATGAACTGTTGCTCTCTGCCACAGCACCCTGCCTTTGAGCCAGCTGATTATAGACTGAAACTTCCACAAACTATCAGCTAAATAAATCTTTCCTTCCTCAATTTTGGATGCCAGATATTTTGTCTAAGCAATGAGAAAAAAATAACTAAGACAGTGACCCAAAGTGTGTGTTCCACTGCCTATCAATTATGCCTCAGTAAGGCTGTTAACACTGCAAAATCTTAATAATGAAAATGACAACAGTAATGAAGTGCTTACTCTCACACTCAGACACCTGCATTACATGTGTGACATGGCTATTAGTAGGTTAGCACAGCACTGAAAAGCTTCACCAGCCAAGTGCCTGGAATTGGAGTAGGAAATGACAACCCCATCCAACCCTGGGGATCATACTATCAGCCCCGATCGTCCCCACTTCACAGACTGAGAGGTCACACATCAAATGTTCTAGAACTAGAAATTTCTCTTTCCAGCATGCTCTCATGGTAGATAAAGCAACACATAGGAAGAAGAAAAAAAAAGAATCTGAAAGGGAGAGGAGAGCATAGGGAGATCTCCGGCAGGTCCAGTTCATAGAGATATCCCCAAGAAGAGGCACCTGCATGCTCAGTTCTCAGCTCTGTCACCAAAGCCTTACCAGGCACCTGTGAGTAAAGCATCTACTCTCCTGTCTCTACCTGAAGCAGCCTCTGTACAACCAAAGGCTCAGCCATCTCTAGACTGAGAGAGGAACATCTGTGAGTGGGGAGCTGGTGGAAAGATGCTGCAGTTACCCCGCTATTGCCCACAGAGAAGGCCACCTGAAGGTCACGGTGCATTCCTGCTGGCAGAAAGGGCTCTAAGGTTCTAGTTCTACATTGTGATTGCAAATGTTCTGCTGTGCATTCTGGGTCCCTTGTGTCTCTTCTCTTTACCAACCATGGTCCTGAAAATGATAACAGTAACTGCACAGCCTCATGCTCACAGCGCATTCATCCAAACAGCTGTGCAGCAACAATGCCTTTGCTTTGTACTCCCAGGAGGACTGGCTGTCCCAGCTCCATCCTCCAACCACTGGAGAACTTGCTGCTCTGAGGATTTGCCAAATGCCAGGCACCATTTTAGATCTGGGGACAGAAGCCAGTAGGATACACAAATGCATGACCTCGGGAGTTTAAATTCCAGTGGGGTCTGGAGAGGAGAGGTATATGAAGAAAAACAATTAGACTTGGTAATGTGTAGAAAATAAATTGTTGAGCTGGAGAACAAGGGGAAAGATCGTGCTGGACAGCCATAAAAGCCTTGTAGCAACCTGGCATTTAAATGGGAACCTTAAGGAAGAGGAAGCATCAACATACTAATTGTTCCAGGCAGAGACACACACAAGCCTGTGGAGACGGCACTATGCTCTGAATGTCTGTTCCCCAACATTTGTATGATGAAATCCTACCTTCACCCCATTTGACAGAATAAGAGAGCGGCCCCTTTGGGAGGTGATCGGGTCATGAGGAAAGAGCTCGCCATATAGAATTAGTGTCGTTACAAAAGAGGCCCCCGGAGATACTCACCATGGCTTGGCTTTGCGAAGACACACTAAAATGATAAGTCAGTTCTAACCAACAAGCAGGCCCTGGCCAGATACGTATCTGTGATTAGGAATGCCTGGCTCTAGAACTGTGAGAAAAAGAAGCCTGTTGTTTCAAAGCCACCCAGAGGTAGCTTTTGTTACAGCAGCTGGAACAGACTCAGACAGTAGGAAAGACCCTGGCACATTCTGAAGAGAGTAGACAGAAAGAAGGCATCTTGATTTCTAAATGGCCTCAGATCAGAGAACCTAGCTTCCACGCCCATGGCGGCTGCCTAGTCACTGCTATGGACCTAAGCCAGCTGCCCTTCACCGTGTGCCCCCAGCTCATAAACGGGGGTGAGAATGGAACTAAACTTACGGCATTTGGCAAACGGTAAACAAATTAATTCACGTAAAGAGTTTCATGCACAGTATACAGCAAGTGCTCAATAAATGTCAACTAATACCTTTCTCTGGTACAAGGGATTGAACCCCAGTACTCCAATACTGAGTTATACCCCAGATCTTTTTATTTTTCATTTTGACACACGGAGTCTCACTAAATGGCTAATTTGCTGAAGTTGGGCTTGAATTTACAATCATCCTGCCTCAGCCTCACAGAGTACTGTGATTACATTTGTGCCCCAACACACCTGGCATGCCAGCTATTATTTTCATCACCTCCCTGCCCCTACCCAGTTGCCAGGAATTTGCACTGAGACCTGATTCACTTCAATAAGACCCTTGTCGAACATCCGGTTGTGGTTGTTACTGACAGGGACTTCATCGAATATATTTTGAGTGAGCAAAAAAAATGAATGCGTGGGTTTCCCAATTGCTTCATCTTTCAGCCACAAAAATGTACCTTTTATGGGTAAATTTCCTTTATAAGCAATGTGACCTGGCCAGCCCCTGGGATTCTGCAGAAAGAAATGGTAGAAAGTAGCTGATTATTAGCCACTGTCTCTGCTAAAACCAAGCCATCTGCACCCCATTCCCTGAGCACAGACCTCTGTGGGTGCCAAACTTCAGAGCCCTAAAAGTTGGAAGGGATTCCAAGCTTGGATCCCTCAGGCTAGGCTATTCTTGGAAGCTGAGCCCAGCACCTGCCACAGGGAGATGAGTCATATCGAGGGCGAAGGCTTGATAGATTCAAGGCAGCAGCTATTTATCAGGGGAGATCTTTAGACCACAAAGCGAGGAAGAGTGAAGGATGGATCTCTGATTCCATGCTACTTAAAGCAGTATCACCAGCACTCACCCACACCTTGCATAGTAGTAGATGCTAAGTCAGAGACTCTCATTATACCTCAGGGAAGCTAAGCAGTGTATCTGACACTGTCCCTCATTATACCGAACAGTTCTTCAAGGAGCTGGCCAAGTGGATCCCAACCACATCTCTATTCTCACAGCTCAGATGGCCTATTCATTAATTCCTATCTAGTGTGTTCTGACCCCAGGCGATTCTTCACCCCCCTATTATCCTCAACATTTTATATTGCAGAATCCATCGTTCATTAAACTCTGAGTTGACTTGAGGGCAGAACCACAGAAGTCTTGTCTTATTTTTGCTTTTGCAAAATTCTAACTGTGGAAGAGTGACATGTCATAAACAGTTTCACTGCTGATAACAGAATGATCTACCAGGAAGCAATTTCCTAAAATACTGTATCCTGAGACAGCACCAGACAACTGCACCCAGGGATGAGCCTTCCCACTCTTTTTTTTTTTTTTTGAAGGAGATTAAAAGAAAACTAAACAGTAAAAACAAAATAAAACAATGAAAACAATATAGGGTTTCAAAACAAGATGATAGAAAATTAACAACAGTCACTATATTGCATATTGTTATCTTCAAAATTGTTGTTCAGATTACAAGATACAGGCATTTAATATAGATCAAACAATATAAGTACTCACAGTTTCTTTCCATGAACTAATAGGAATAATAGTACAATTATCTTAGCTATTATATATATATATACACTTTATGTCCTTTAGCCTTCCCACTCTTTTAACATTATGGGAGCTGATGCACCAGGTCAGGTACCTGGTTAACTCCACTTACCTTGAGTCTTTGTTCCTTCCAAACTCTGTCTGGTAGTGGTGATGACAGTGACCATGACAGTGACAGTATTCAAAGTCAGCCTCCCCTCACACTTCTGAGGAGCTGCTCCTTACATATACTCCCAGAAAGTTGTTCCAAGTGAAGGCAGCTTAATTAAAAACCACATTCAATCAAACTGTCATTTTGTTTATGAAAAAAATGTCAAGTTGCTGGAAATGGCAGGAATGAGCACTGAAGATTAATACTTTAAATTTGTTCTGATTAAAAGTATGATTGAAGCATTAGAAAAGAAAATTGTGTGAACCCAGGGGGATTGTAAGCCCAACATTCCGCCATTTCCAGAGATAACTGGAGACAGTTGTAAATACAAATAGAACTTCTCTCTGGTTCCTGAAGACCAAATTTCTGGCTGGAACAGACTATAAGAAATGGGCCAGAGTTGGGCTTATCCAGGTCTCTGCAACACCTTCCTATCTGCTAGGTGGTGCTAGCTCCAAATCTAACACTCACTTGCTGGATCCGGGTCACTCTGTACACCTGATTACAAAGAGGAAGGAGATCAGAGCCCCTCACTTTTCAGATTGAAAAGCTGTGGATCTATGGAGTCATAGGAAATAACCTCCAGGATGCCAGGGAGAAGTCCCTCCAAACATGATGTCAGAAGGTATGAGATTGGATCCTCTTCCACAGTGGGTCAACTTCTAGGCCCTGGTTTTCCTTGCAGTTATAAAAGCTGCAGTGTGTTTCATCCAGTAGAGAACTCATTTCCACCAAAGCCCACCTAACAACAGTGAGCTCTTCACAAACCAATACCTCTCTTCCTCCCCCAATAGCCTCCTTCACCCGGCCGTAGAACTTCTTAATATGTGATGTGTTCATACTTCACCTCCTCTTGTGACAAGATTATCAGAGGGAGATTGCTGTTATCAAAGCCACAACCTTGGCACCAGATCAGGAAAATGGAGCAGAGTCTCTCCTTGGTTGGGTGACCAGCCAAGGGAGGCAGAATCCTAACTCACCCATGCATAATCTTCCTGGAAAACCTGCGACTGTGTTAGGGTACTGTTCCTATGGTTATCCTGCATCGTGTGCCAAAGGGAGTTTGCAGGTTTAATTAAAGCCCCTAATCAACTGGCCTTGAATTCATCAAAAAGGAAGTGATTCTAGGTGGGCCTAGCCTCCTCAGATTGGCCCTTTAACAGAAGACTTAAAATTTCCTGCACCAGGGCTGGAAATTTAGCTCAGTGGCATAAGCACCTGCTAGGCAACTATGAGGTTATGAGTTCAATTCCTGGTACCAAAAAAAAAAAATTATTCCTGTGCCAAATGGCTGGAAGCAGCAGAGCTCCCTTCCCTCTTAATTGCTAGTTTTGAGGAAGGAAGCCTCTAGAAAGAAGATGCAAGGAAATGACTCCTGCCAACAACCAGATTTGCTGAGAAGAGGATCTGGAGTCTCCAACACTGCATCAGCCAACACTCTGATAGCACCTTGTAAGATCCCGAGCAAAGAATCCTGCTAAATCATGCCCAGTCTCCTGATCCTCAAGAACAATGGGATGGTGCTGAATGGCTTGTAATCCCAGCACTCTGGGAGGCTGAGGCAGGAAGATCACAAGTTCAAGCCCAGGCTAGATAATTTGGTAAGACCCTATCTCAAAATAAAAATGAAAATGAGAAACAGTTGGGAATATAGCTTAGTGCTAGAGTCCTGGGTTCAATCCCTACTGCTGCAAAAATAAATAAATGTGGCTGTTGGCTGCGGAGTGTGTAGTAACTTGTTATACAGCCCTAGGTAGCTGGTAAGAACCTATCACGCCTAAAGAGGTCGAGATGGGGATGACGTCAGTGGCACCAAGATGAGAAGCCAGCCCTAGACATTCTCCTCATGGGTGCCTTTAATAACAGTAAAACAGCAAAGACTTCAAAACCTACCTGTCCCACTTCTTTTTCTTGTCATTCTCTTTTTAAAAATTAAAGGCCTATATGGACACCCTGGGCTGACTTGATCACAGCATGATTAAATCAGCACCCTCTAAGAGTAGGAAAAAAGAGGACTCTGATAGCATAGCAGGAACAAGTTGGTCTTTGCAAGACAAAAAAAGAAGAATGTTTTCAAAGGAAGCATTCAAGTCTCAAACCTAAAAAAACAACAACTTCAGCCAAGAAAAAATCTCCCACCATTTGGCATTTGCAGGAGCTACTGGAGAGTGATATAAACAGGAGCTGTGACTGAGTGTGCAAAACTCGGACAGATGTGCAAGACACAACACAACATGTCATGTGTGAGTTCTTCAGTTCCCAGGCCCCCTGAGCACTTACACACACAAGAAGAAACATTTGGCTCCTAGGAGAGGGCAGTGAGTCCCCTGGAGAGTTGGTGTTGCATGAACTGCTAAACTGTTCCTTGCTGGGTTTGGATGGTCACCTTTGTGCAAAACCAGCTGGACCATGGGATGCTTAGGAAATGGCTGATCCCCAAGCCACAACCTCAGAAATTATTTGCATGGCTACTAATGCAGACAAGATAAGCTCTCAATGACTAAGAAAGGGCTAAGAGGTCCCACATGCTCTCCACCCTGCCCTTTCACTACCTGTCTGCATGCTGGACTGCAAACTGACCCAATTTAGTAATCTACTTTTCCTTGCAATGCCTTTTTCTGTCCCCTCCCACTTCCCTACCTCCAAAGCTTTTTGCCTATAGAGTTACCTTCTCCAAGAACCCTTTCTGATTCCTCATTTGGAAAGTACTTAGATGCCCCAGCATACCCTGTGATGTTTCCTTATCCATTTAACAGGGGCAAAAATATATCTTCAGTTGTAAAAGTTAATTAAGTTAGCTCGTGTTGAGTGCCTGGTAACTGGTGGTACATCTTTAGCATGTAGGAATTATACAGCAAATATCTCTATTATTTACTAAGCACCTTCTAAGAATCAAATGCTGTATGGGCCACTAGAATATGAAGTAGGCACAGACCCTGCCATTTGTCCCCATAGGCATCTTAACCTGGGGCTTAAGCACAGTGCCTCAGTGCAAACCCCTATTCCCAGCAATCTTTAAGTATCTCACTCAGATGCAGAATCTGAAAAAGTTGATCTTGTAGAAGTTGAGAGTGGAAAATGGTTACCAGAGGACTGGTGAGACAAAAGAGGTGAGGCTGGGAGATGCCCACACGTACAGTGTTAAAATCAGACAGGAGGAATAAATTCTGGCATTCTATGGCAAACCAGAGCAAAACTAATTAACAATAAGATACACCTCTCAAAAGAAAAACTTAGAAGAGAGGATTTTAAGTGTACTCATCATAAAGAAATGATGAAAACATAAGGTGATGGGTATGCTAATTACCATGAGTTGATCATTACCCAATTTACACTGGAATCAAAACACCATACTGTACCTCATAAATATATACAAATATTATCTGCTAATCAAAAAAAATTTAAGTAAAGGTGTCCACTCTTGAAATCTGATACTTGGATTGAATGTTTCCTAGAACCCAGCACCAACCCTAACATCATCGAGATTACAACCAAACCTCAGTCTCTGTCCTCATTTATAATTCATGTGTATTTAAGGCAAGAAAAAAAAGGAGATGCATGGCCATGACTCCCGGGGACAACATGCCCAAGGTCCTGGCAAAATAGTGTTTCGTGTGCCTGTACCACACAGAGTTGTACCTTTATCTCAGACTGTGTCATCTCCTCCAGGGAAGGTCTGCATCCTCTTGCTCAATTAGAAACTCATCTCCCTCATCTGACTTTTCCAAAGTTTGATTTTTCTTTCAAGTTTTATCACCATCAGACACATTATGTGTTGGATTGTTCATTTTCTGCCTCTATCCTCTTGTAGCACAAGCTCTGTGAGAGGAGGGATGTAGATTTGATTTGATGCTCTGTAACTAGGACATTGGTCTGTGCCTGACACATGGAAGACCCTCAACAATACCTGTTTAATGGATGATCATGGTGGTAGTAGTAGTAGGAAACTCTCAGATGGTGTTTGCTGGGCACCAGGAGCTATTTCAAGGGTTTTGAGTGTATTTACAATGATCCACATAACAATGCTGGGGGCTATGTACTGGTTCTATTCCTATCTTAGTGTAAGAAAGTTTCAGTGACTTGTCCAGGAATACAGCAAGGGATTCAGACAGTATGGCTTTAAAATGTATGTGCTTTACAATGTAAGAATGAATAAATGAGTGAAGTTTCAAGTTTATACCATCCTGTAGATGTAATGCCTGGTGTTATATTGGGGAACGTGCTTGTCCAATCCCTAGGTGTCTTATCGAATATCACACAACCTCTACCTAGCCAGATCCTATGCCTTGTCCACCACAAGCTTTTACTGAATTAGAGCACACCTGACTTGGTGATTCCCAACCTTGCAAATGCCTTTTCATGCAAATCTCCACTTTCCTTCCCATGGAGATTCACACTGCCCATGCCATAGAGTGCACTGCTGGTAACCCTCACCCAGAGCTATTCACAAATCCAACCAAAGCCCAAGGCCCTCTCAGGGATACTGGCATCAGTTTCTGGACCACATCTGTATAATGAGTTTGGAGGAGCAATGACGCCAAAGAAATGCTTGCTGTTGAGTCTCCTAAATGCTCTCCCTCCCCTTGAGAGGGAGCACGCCTTCTGCCAGCCCAGGAGGGGAATCAAGCCTGCAAACACAAAAGATGTCTGTAGCAAGATACAGCAGCTGTCTGGCCAGACTTAAATGCAGGAAGCAAACCCCACCATCTTTGCTGGCTCAGAAGTAACTGCAATGTTGCAATGGGTCCCCAGAAGAAGATGCACCATACAAAGGGGAGGAGCAGTTAGGAAAAAAGGGATGCAAAGAAAAAAATCTGGCTATGAATCCTCCTAGGACAATCTGTTTTCTCAACAGCACAGAGGCCTGTGTGGGACCAGGCAAGCAAACTGGGGGCATATGCTACTCCTGGGTTAATCCATGGGCCTCAGGGAAGAGCAAGTATACCGCCAGGCTGCAAGCTCTAAAAATACCCAGCACAGTCCCACCCTGGCACCAATCATAAGCTGTTAGTGGACAGGATCCCTGCCAAACAAATGCTTAGCTGGACATTCCAGAGAAACCCTAAGCTGGGACCATGAGCACATGGAATCTAGCTAAAGAAGTGGTTTTCTTTTGAGCATTGTCACAGATTGATGACACTCAAAGAAAATCGATGAGTTTGATAGTCCTAAATTGGACAGGAGGAGTAGGGAGAAAAGCTTGCAACTCTATAGCTGTGGGAGTCAAGAATTCTGATCAAGTCCACTTAAATCATGGAAATGCCTTGGTAACCATGTAGCACTTCAGGGTTGAGGAGGTTCATCTCTCTGAGCCTTAGTTTCCTTGTCTCTATAAAGGATAATTATATTCACCATCAGCACCCACCTCACTGATTTTTAGAATAATTTAGGTTTCATTATTGTTCAAATATGCACTCTCCCTTTCTGCAACATGTTAATAGAATACAGAACAAAAAATTCACGATCATCTTAACAGACTCAGAAAAAACAATTAACAAAATGCAAAACTATTCATGGTAAAAAAAAATCATAAACTAGAAAGAGAAAGAATCATTTTTGCCTGAAAAAAAAAAAGATTTCTACAAAAAATCCTCAGTTGGGCTGTGGATTTAGTTCAGCGGCATAAGCACCTGACTTGCAAGCGTGAGGTTGTGAGTTTGATCCTTGTTACAAAAAAAAAAAAAAAATCCTCACCTAACAGAACACTTTATGGTAAAAGACAATGTTTCCCCACTAAGATCAGAAACAAAGCCCATTGTTATTAATTCCCACTAAGTATTACACTACAGATTCTAACTGGTGCCAATTGATTTTTTTTAAATTATGTAAGTAAGTAAATAAATAACTTTGGTTAGCTAAAACTATCCCAATGGTAAAAGAAATAAAATTTTTAATCCTATGTGGCATAATTTTATATGTAGAAAATTCTATAGGATCCACAAAATATTAGAACTAAGAAGCAAATTTAGCAAGGTTGCAGGGTACGAGTCCCATATATAAAATCAATACATTTCCAAATGCTAAAACCAAGTTTAAAACAACAAGTTGAACATTACTATATGTATATATAGTAATATGTATATATGATACCATAGCATCCCTCAGTATGTACAATTTTTTAAGCTTTTATGTATTAGCTCAAAAATAAAGTTTAAAATTGAATTTAAAATAAAGAAAAGTTTAGCTGGGTGTGATGGCACATGGCTGTAATTCCAGCACTTGGGAATCTGAGGCAGGAGGATCACCATGAGTCTGAGGCCAATCTGAGCTACATAAGTGAGTTCAAACCCAGTGTGAACTACATAGTGAGACCCTATCTCAAAAAAATAAATAAATAAAACAAATCGGTCTTCATTAAAAAAACAAACTTTTGTTACAGCTAGTGTTTATATGCCCCCTGCCACCAAAGCTTCATGTCATAGGTGGAGCTTTTTTCAGAGGTGGCTGGATCTAGAGTACGTCATGCTGAAATTGATTCACCTTGCAACATGGAGATCAAGGGCACTAAGACTAAGGGTGTGAGTGCTACCTACCCCAGATCACCTGAATGAGTTACATGGAGTAGAAAGAGCTATGGTGGTCTCTTGCTTGTTTTTGCTACCTTCTGTTCACCACGAACTGTTTCTCCTAAGCAATGCCTGTCTGCCATGTGCCACCCTGCAATTCTTACAAACTGTGAATCTGTGAATTAAATAAATCTTTCCTCCTTTAACTTTGGGTGTCTGGTATTTGATTTCAGCAGGGAGAAAAGTAACTAAGACACTTTTGTACTTCAAACCTATCATTAAGAAAATAAAATTAAATTTTCATAACCTTAGGTTAGATAAAATTTTAAACAGCATCATTTATTATTTTTATGAGCCATAAAAGGAAAAATATATAAAAGTCTTCATTAAAATTAAAAAAATAAACTTTTGTTTTGGCATGGTTTAGATGTCCTCCCAAAGCCTCATGAAGTCATAGGTGGGGCTTTTTCAGAAGTGGCATCCCTGGGTCTGGAGTTGTAGCTCAGTGATAGAATGCTTCCCTAGCATGCACAAGATCCTAGGTTCTAAATCAGCGCCAGAGAGAGACAGAGACAGAGACAGATAGGGATACTGTAACAGTTGACACATTGTGTTAACTTGAAAATTGAGAAGTTTAGGCTTAACTAAGTGACTCAGCAGTGTGCCAGGGTTCTCACTTTGTAAACATTCTGAGATTGTGGAAGAATCAGGCAAGGAAGAGATGACATGCGCAAATAACCTACATACAATATAAGGGAGAAAAAGAGGCTTGTTCCTCCCACTTTTGTTCTTGCTTCTTTTACTGTCTTCTGCCACCTTGAATTGTTGCCCCTCTGTCAAGCCACCCTGCCTTGGAGCCAGTTGATTATGAACTGAAACCTCCACAAACTGTGAACTAAATAAACCTTTCCTTCCTTAATTTGAGGTGTTGAGTATTTTGTCCCAACAAGGAAAGAAAAATAACTAAAACAGAGAGAGATAGAGGAGGAGATGGAGATGGAGATGGAGATGGAGATAGCTGACAGAGAGACAGAGAATTAGAAATCCATAATAAGAAAGCAACTTGGAAGGAAATAAAGATGGCCAATCAGTGAGCAACAAAATACAAAGCCTCCCAGGAGAAACAACTCATATACCAGAATAAAACATCCTGGAGAGATCCAGACAGAGGGAGATGGATCCTTTTGACATAGGAAGAAATTAAAATGAAAAAAAGCTCATCAAACACGCAGTCTCAGGGCTACAATTGGAACAGCTAAAATTACCAGACATGACATTTTCGCTGCAACCCACCAAGTTCACGCTGGCCTGAATTCGCGCCGGCCTGAATTCATGCCAGCCAACAGAGCTGCCCAAACTCATTCCCACCACCACTCACAGGAGCCACAGCCACGCAGAAGTTGGGGGTTGGTGAGCCCAACAGAGAGTGGAGCCAGCAAAGGGACCTTCATTAATCTATGCTTAGTGCTGGGAAAGAGACCCCACCCCCAGGAAGGGCACAACCAAATGGGAGACATGTTGGAATCAGGCAGGAGGAGTCTGAACTGGGAGTGACAGTGACTTTAGTTGGTTGCTCCCTCCCCAGAGCAGATTCATGGGATTTGCTTGCACTGGGCCACGCCCCTGGCCAGGACCCAATGAGCCATCCCAAATTGATTCCCTGTGCCTAGCACGCACTAACCTGGTGAAGACACCTGAAATTTGGCTGACCCAGGGGAGAAGGGCCAGCATATGCAGCCCGTGCTTACACCTCAGTGACAAGAGCAGGCAGGAGAGGGTAGATATTCCTCACCAGTGTGCTTTGGAGGAACCATGGCCAACAAGGAAGGGGGCTGGGACCTGCACTGTACACCTGTGTGCAGGAGGTTGGGACCATGACAGGAGAGAGACACAGGACAAGGCCCCCAGCCCAGAACCCTGAGAGCACTGATCCAGGAGAGGGCAAAACAATGGAGACTGAGGGTGGCAAACATGCAACATCAGACATGGCTTCAATGGACCTTAAGAGATATCTTCGGGACCTTGTAGATGAGCTCAAAACTGAAATATTAAACCAGGTAAAGCAAGATATGAGTAGAGTAATAAAAGAAATGCTCTCAGGAAGCATCTCTCAGGAAGATACAGATGGAAGAAGGGAGGAATACAAAAAAAGGAGAGAAACATTTGATAAAGAATATAAAGAAAATATAGAATACATGAAGCAGATTCAAAGAAATTACCAGGAAATTAAAAACTCCACTGAAATCTGGTAAAACTCCTTAAAAGAAACTAAGGATAGACTATCAAAACTTAAAGACAAGTTTCAATGTGTGATCATGAAAGGAAAGATCTCTTAAAAATAACAAGGAAACAGGCAGTAACAATACAAAGGCTAGAAGACAACAAGAGAATCTATAATTTGAGAATAAGAAATGTGAACAAAGAAGCAGGAATACAAACAGGAAAATTACAAAGGCTATTCACAGAAATAATTAAGGAAAACTTTCCAAGCATAGGAAAAGAAAATGACATTCAGTTATGTGAGGCATACCGAACTCCAGCCACCTACAACCAAAAGAGAGCTACACCCAGACATATAATAATCAAGATACCAGAAATTCAATATAAGAACAGAATATTAAAAGCCCTCAGAGAAAAGAAACAGATTACCTATAAAGGAAAGCCCATCAAGATCATGGCAGACTTCTCAATACAGACCATCAGATCAAGAAAAGCTTGGAGTGAAGTATTCCAAGCCCTGAAAGAAAATAACCTCCAGCCCAGATTGATGTACCCTGCAAAACTGTCACTAGAAATTAATGGAGAAACAAGATGCTTCCATGACAAAGAGGAACTAGGGGAGTTTGTGACCACCAGTCCAACCCTACAGAGAATACTGAAGGACATTCTAGAGAGAGAGAAAAAAAAATACCAGGATTTTAGGAACAGTGGCAGAAAGGCCTCAAGGAATGGGGAAGGCAGTAGAATGATGAAGAAAACTAGACAAACAAAGGAAGAAAAATAGCATAGCAGAAATGAGGCAGAGAAGGATAACTAGAATCTCTAACATAGATGGCCTTGATACACTATATGGTTAATAGTGTACCAGGATTTAAAATCCACATTACTCACACCACTCTGCTTAGATGTATCATATTCTGTTCCAGTCTTTCTACTTGTACTAGATTTGAGGGCACAGACAGTTATCCCAAAAATAGCAGGATATAGTATGGCAATCATCCTTAATTTCCTATTAACTTAATCTAAAGCTCTGTAATAACCTACAGTGTTTTACCATGACTGATCGTAATTGAATCTGGTTTGTTAGATCGCTGACAGATTTTATTCAAAGCTGTTATGATTGATAGTATCACATCTGAGAGTATAGGCAACTGCACTGAAGATGACAAGATTCACTAGAATATCCACTCTGGTTTAAATATTACCTGCCTTTGCAGTTTTATACTGTCTATAATGTTTTGTTTTTACAGTATTTTATTTCTAATAATATTGTTATGTACTACTATATTCAATTACATTGCTATATTCAATTATGTCTGATGATATAGACAATTCTATTGAAGATAATAAGAAACAACACAGTAATCATTGTGGATCACCTTATACTGTGGTTTTATATGACATTTTGGTTTCATGTTTTTATAGGAATTTGTTTTGTTCTGTCTTGCTATGTTTTGTTTTTCCCTCTAATACAGAAAGGATAAAAATACATGTAGAGACTCATGCCTGGGTAGCTGTTTACAGTCTCACTGTTTGAATATCTACTTTGTATGCTTTAATTTTGTAACTTGAACAACTATTTCTAAGAGGACAATATGTAATAATCAACTAGTGATTTCTTACTGTTTATCTTTTTTTTTAATTCTGTATTATCTCTACCCTTTACATGTTTTTTTTTCTTTAAATAAAAAAGAAAGCTACTACTCTGCTATAAAGAAGGAGAATTTTGAGTCATTTGTAGGAAAACGAGTATACCTTAAAAACATAATGTTAAGTAAAATAAACCAGATACACAGGCTTAAATACCATATGGTTTCTCTCATACAAGAAATCTAAAGTATAAATAAAAAGCAAAATAAAATATAAATAAAAGGAAACAGGGAGATAGAACTTCTGAATTTTGGAAGGGAATCAGGAGATAGAGGGAAAGGGAAAGGGATATTTAAAAAACAAACAAACAAGATGTGTCATGTACATATACCAAATATCCACAATGAAAATAGTCATTTTGCATTAAAAATATGTATTAATAAAGAAAAATAAAACAACTGAATTTTAAAATGAGCAAAAAACTCAATACTTATTTCATCGCTGATGACAAAAAATGGCAATTCATTAAGCAATGGAAAAGCATGTAACACCATTAGTCATTAGAGAAGTGAAAATTAAAATCCCTGTGAAATGCCATTTACATACTTGCCAGAATGACTATAATAAAAGCACAGATAATGCAAGGGTTGGCAAAGAGCAGAGAACCTGCTTATATGCCACTGATGGGAATGTGAAATGACATAGCCACTTTGGAAAACAGTTTGGAAGATTCTTAAAAACTTAATTCAAAAAAATTAGATGCTCCAGAATAAAAGATTCAATAGAAAAATGGGCAAATGAAGTGAGTAATTTATTCATTCAATGAATATATGAAGAAATTCAATAACTATATGAAGAAATCTTCAACATTGATGGCCACTAGTGAAATTAAAATCAAAAGAATACTTAAATCCACAGAAAGAAGGAAAGTCATCAAGAAATCAAAAATAGCAAATGCTAGTGAGGCTGTGGGGTAAAAGGGACACTTGTACGCTGTTGGTGAGAATGTAAGCTAGTACAAGCACTATGGAAATACTACAGAGAGCCCTCAAAAACTATAAGTAGAAATCCCATTCAACACAACTACTCTCCTTCCAGGTACTACCCAAAAGAGGTAAAATATATATATGTATATATATATATATATATATATATATATATATATATACACACACACACACATATATATATCATATAACAGTGATAAATGCATATTCACATTTATAGCAGCACAATTCATAATAGATAAATCTTGGAAGTGGCCTATATGTCCATAGACCAATAAAAATGTGGTGTTTATGCACAATGGGGTACTACTCTTCCAAAATTAGGATAACTTGAGTCATCTGTAGGAAAGCAGTTGCACACTGAGATCATAATATTAAGTGTAGGGCCAGGGGTGTAGCTCAGAGGCATAAGCGCCTGCCTGGCAAGCGCAAGGTCATGAGTTCGATCCCCAGTATTAAATAATAATAATAATAATAATAATAATAAGTGAAATAAATCAGACACACAAGCTTAAATGTTGAATTGTTTCTCTTATATGAGAAAACCAAAATATAAAGAAGAAAATAAAAGATAGATAATGGGAAGTAGGGAGATAGAACTTTCTCAAATAGGAAGGGGATCAACTAGGGGGAGGGAAAAGGGGGAAGAAATGAAAAAAGAAATAAAATGCATTATGTACATGTACAAATTCCCCAAACATTATGCACTATGAACTTTCACTCATCAAAAATAAAGACTAAAAAAAAAGAACTTAACCATAAACTCACCAGTAATTCTACCCCTAGGTATCTACACAAGAGAAACCAAAGCATTATGTCCATAAAGACTTAGCAGATAAAAAGTAGAACAACCTAAAAACCCATTAATTGTTGAATTAATAAAAAATATTTCATATTCATAAAATAGAATATTATTTGGCAATAGAAAGAAAACATTGGTATATAAACTAACCTCGAAAAATATTATGCAGACTGAAAGAATCCATACTCATGAGACTACACATTGTATAGCTCTATTTATACAAAATGTCCAAAAAAAGTGACTCTATAGATAGGAATTATATCAGTGGTTGCCTGCAATGATTGGCAAGTTTGAAAGAACTTTGTAAGGGTGATGAGAATGTACTAAAAGTGACTTGTGGAGATAATTACAAAATCTATAACATAATAATAAATGTTTTTTACCTAAAAAACAGTAAGTTGTACATTTATAATGAGTACATTTTATACTATGTAAATTTATACTACATAAATTTGTGTCAGTAAAGCTAGAAAATTGAACTAATGAAGCCTCTATTAATCTGAGTGGCCCACTGTGCTTCCAATCTAGTCATTTCAAACATGATAGAAGTATTTAGTCAAATGAGGGGTCTTTGAGGTTTGCGGGCTTCTAGACTCATTCTCCAAATACTCTTCCTATTCCAGTAATATTTAGAATAGAAAGATGGCCCCAACAGAACCATAGTTACACACATATATTTTTATTCTTCTCAGTTCTAGAAAGGGAATCTTGTTATAGTTCAATGGAAATTGATCATTACCTGAATAATAAGTTAATATTTCACCAAGAAGGCAATGCTGTGTGAGACCTTCTTACTTTAGCTACCGGAAGACAGGGGCATGTATGTTTCATTATATTATGGTGCCTTCAACTCTTTCAGGAAGGTAACTAGAAGGGGAATAGCTGGATTGAATGGAATTTCTACTTTTAGTTTTTTGAGAGTTCTCCAATATTTATTCTTAAAGTTGCTGTACTAGTTTATATTTCCACCAACAATACAGCAGGGTTCTTTTTTTGCCACAGCCTTGCCAGCAGTTGTTGCTTTTTGTGTTTGTGATGAAAGCTGTTTCTCTTGGAGCAAGATGGAAAATCAAACTTATTTTGTTTTGTATTTTCCTAATGTCTAAAGATAGACATTTTTTCATGTACTTACTGGCCATTAGTACTTCTTTTGAGAAGTGTCTATTTAGCTCATTTGGCCAATTGTGATAAATGCATACCCAAGCTTAGAGCAGTGCATTTCACAGTGGCAAAACTCAGAAAACAATTTAAATGTCCATCAATAGATAATTGATAAAGGAAATGTGGCGTATATACACAATGGTCTATTATTCAACTATAAAGAAGGATACAATTATGGCATTTGCAGGAAAATGGATCTTGAGATCATATGTTAAGTGAAATAAGGACACAGAAAGTTAAATATCACCTGGTTTCTCATATAAGAGAAACTGAATATAATAATGAATTAGAGTAAGATGAAGAAAAGATGATAAGCAACAGGAAGACAAATCTTTTGGAGATGGAGAAGGGGATAAAAGGAAAGGGGGAGAGAAGAAGGGGAAGGAGGAAAAGTGATAAAAAAAATTACATATATATCCTTATATATATTATGTGTACATTATATGAAAATGTTTATTTTCCCCAAAATAAATGTAACTGTTATGTATCACAAACATACTGATTTAGAAAACAAAAGAACTCAGGGGTCAGTGTCACCTCTTTTGTCTCCAGGACCATGAGAAGGTAGAAAGAGGTGGTTGTGTCATCAAACCTTGGTAAGTTCTCCATTCACAAGAATGTCAGAACAGAAGCAACTTCCCTTTGTCTGGTTAAATATTACCTTTTCATCTCCAAGGGGAAAACTAGAAATGGACATTTTATTTTGTTTCAATGATTTGGTCTTTTGTAATAATAACTAATTCTTTGTTTACTACAGTATATGCCAGGCAGTGTTTTAAACATTTTACTTGTATAAACTAATTTAATGCTCATAATATCCCTTACAAAGTCAGTTCTACTTTATTCATTTTTACAGATAAGGAAACGACAGCACATAAAGGCTGAGTGATTTGCTGAAGATTTACTGCAAGCTACTACAATGGAACCAGGATTCAAATCAGGCAGAAACTCTAGGGTCCCCTCTTTTAAAGCTTCCACCTCTCATACTCAGAGGTACTAAATCTCTAGGTGTAAAAAAAAAATAAATAAGTAACTTCCAATAACACCTCCCACCTTTCTGAAACCCCCAGGGAAGAAAAGCAAAGCTATGAGGTAATGTTTGTCCCCACTGCAGACAAGGGAACTATGTCATAGGGAAGATGAAGAAGATACAGCTTTCCAGCAACTTCAGGCCCAAAAGGTAACTGTATAATTCTTGCTTGGCTAGTCCTGGAGGAATCCACCTCTTTGCTCCAACATCTCAGCTTTCAGAGGGTTATGCCTGGTGTGTGCCATTTCCCATCAGGCTGTCCTCCCTACTGGACTGCTGAGCTCTCCAGGCCAATAGGAAGCATTGCACATCCACAGTTTTAAAAGCACAGAGCTCACAAAGCAGTCTCTCTCAGCTTGAGATTACTAAACACATATCTGGGTGTGTCTGGGTGGGTATGAATGTATGACCTTCGCGTCTATGTTTGGTCCCTTGCTCCCTCCTCTCTGGCACTGTTTCCCTGCTCTGCTTCCCTGCTGCTATGAAATAAGGAGCTTTTGCCATGGTGTTTCTGTCTTGGAGCCACAACTAACCACTGAACGGACCCCTGAAAACATGATCCAAATAAACTATTTCCTCTCCAAGTTGTGGGTGTCAATTATTTTTTTCAATAACAGGAAACCTGACTAGATCAGCATCTTAACCTAAGTGACTGCATTATAATAATGCACATTCAATCAGCTTTAGAGTTAAGAGCTCTGGTCTCTGTTTTTAAGGTATGAACAAAAGATATAGTGACTAATTAAATAAAACTCCTTTAAAACTTACTACAATAAGATGCCACTCATGGGCCACAGGGAGGAAAATAAAAAGCTAGCCAGTTCCTGTGAGTATGTACCCTGTGCAGCCACGGGGAGGACAACCAGATGCCGGCCTCCTCCTGTTAGTCAGGGTGAATTGCAGGGAAACAAGAAGCCAGCCACTTCCTGTGAGTCAGCACTATGCATGAGCCATGGGGAGGACAAGCAGTCGCTCGCCCCTCCTGGTGTGTGGCCTGGGAGACAAGAAAAGACAAGGTTCCTCCCTCCCTCCATCCTCCTACTGTAAGTGACCAGCCAACCCAGAGAAATGTGGGCTCAGATGACAGCTACTGAAGTGAAATACAATTTAATGCTTGTAGTGTTTAGTGTTTCATTGATGTAAGGCTGGTGATCTGATCATCTATTTAGAGATAACAATATGCAAATAGCATCTATGGGGGAACTCCTTCAGAAGGTAGTAGCCATCGTTAATTCTGTATTATCTTATTTTAAAATCCTGTATTGTTTTCATTGTTTTGTCTGGTTTCATTTTATTCTGTTTTGTCTTGTTTGATTTTGTTGTATCTGATGGCACAGGAAGCTATTTCAATGATAAGATATATTATGGCAGCTATTTTAGATGTAGTATTATTTTATTTTGAGGTCCTATGTTGTAGTCATTGTTTGTTGTTGTTGTTATTGTTGTTGTTTTTGTTCTATTCTGTTCTGTTTGTTTGAATTTCTTATGTATGGGCAGCTATTTTGAGAACAGCAGGAGGCATTGTGGTGACCATGGTTGATTTCCTATTATCTTGTTTTGAGATACTGTTTTGTTTTGATTGGTTTTGTTCTGTTTTATTTTGCTTGGCTTTATTCTCTTTAAAATAAAAATTTTTTTAAAAAAACTTACTACAATAAAATGTACATTGCCATGAAGCCCCCTTAAATGACTCTCTCTCCCTTTTAACATTGTTCTGACATTTTCTAAAGTTACACATACACCACTTTTTCTATATTTATTGTATATATTTTATCTATTTACTCATCTATGGATGAACACTCGAGTTGCTTCTACCTCTTGAACATGGGTCTGTGATCTAAATTTTAACATGTACACAAGTCATACAAAATGGTGTCACAGTATAGATTATAATTCAGGGAGTCCTGGATAGAGACTTCCAAATTCTGCATTTCTAACAACTTCCTAGCTGAAGCCAATGGTAGTCTGCAGACCAGACTTTGAACAGCCTGGGTCTAAACTAAAGGAGAGGAGAAAGGAGCTCAGAAATGTTTTAAATCAGCATAGACTTCAAGCTCCTATCACCAAAGGGCAAAGTCCAGGCACAATAGTGAAAGTGGATTTCACACCTTCTGTATTCGAACCCTCATGTCCCTTTTCTCTGGTGCCTCATTTCTCTGCCCTCCTGTCCATGCCAACTACCCCAGCTTTTGTAGTTCCACTACAGGTCAGTATCCAATGCATAGTCCCAATACAACCATCACTAGCTCCTTGACACTAACCTGTCTTCTTCTTTTTTTTTTTTTTAAGTTTTTATCGGTACTAGGGATCGAACTCATGACTACGTGCTTGCAAGGCAGGCACTTATGCTGCTGAGCTAAGTCCCCAGCCCCACTAAACTGTCTTCTAAGTTACTCTCATGCCAGGTCCTCTGAGCCAAACCAAGAAAAATGAAATAAAATAAAATACAATCTGGGAATTAATGGATCCCCGAGTGTCTATGAAAAGGCTAGATCCCTTTCCAAAGTGCCAAACTGTACCACTGGTGTTAGCTGTGATGATTTTTAGATGGTACAAAGTTACAGCATTAAATAGCATCAAATCACATGGTGAGAAAGCTGCTCGTTTTCAAGTCTGCTTCAACTCTTCTGAATGCGTCAAAGAAAAGTCCCAAATACCCTACAACACTTGTTAATCTCCCTTTTTAGCAGAGAGCTCAGGCCTCAGGCTCACAGCCTTAGGCAAGCAGCAGTCTCCAGCCAAAAAGAAAAAGCACTGTTTGGTCTTCATTTGTATGTATTTATTTTTACACTTTCTTTCTATTTGTAGGATGTGATACTGGTTTTCCATTTGTGGCTGTGATGCCAAGTTGCTTTTTTAAAATAAGAGTACTTAAATTAAAAGTGAATGATTTAAAACACACATTAAAATGAATGATTGTGGAGATCTTTGAAGTTGAAAAACTGAGAGAAAGAAAAGATCTGGGCATCTTTCTCTCAAGTCTTTACCCCGCCATGTCTTAGCATCTTGAAGACTTGGTCCTCTCTTAAGGATGTGTTTAGGATTCTTCCATGAGACATTAGTCAGGGCAGGGCTTCCAATCATATGGAGACACCAGTTTCAACACAGGCATCCTCAGACCTATTTCTCACTTTCTCCTGATCCTTGAATCCCAAGGAGTGGAAAGGGACTTTGTCAGTAGATGTTGGATTCTATGGAGATAGGAGTGGACAGCAGTAGTGACAGGGGCAGTCAACATATGTGCTCAGCTCCTACACTTTTTCTGTTAAACCCCCTTATCTGGAGTAATTTGGGTGAAAGCAAAGTTTCTAAAATTTCCCAAAGTTTCTGCATCTGACCACTAATTTCTTCCTTGACCTTAAAGATTTTCAAAGGGCATCATTATACATAATTGCAAAACCATTATGAAAATCAACTACCTATTTTGAGAGGACTCCACATGTTCAGTATAAAAGATACTGACTCTAAAGCTCAGTGTTTTCACTCCAATAGGAATCTCTTTTGCAAGCAGAGTTACAATTTTAAAGGAGAAAAAAAATTGTCAGTAATTAAATGCAAATCACCCAGAGCTCCAGATTCAGTGGTCTGTCTCTAGAGTACCTAGATTCAGCACTGAGGGAGACAAATAAACCCCCAAAAGGAAACAGGATGTTCTCCTGCCTCCCTAACTCCCTCGCTCTCACCCCTTTTCAGTTAACTGGTACTTCACTGGCTCAGAAAATGTGGGAGTCGGTGTTTTTTTCCTCAAGATCACCCACTCTGGAGCTGCTTTTTTCCAGAGTGTAGGAAAAGCCAGAAGAGATCTGTTCAGACTGCTGCCTGGTCTTGATTTGCTGGCCTGTTTACTGAGTCAGAGGCAGAATAGAAGTGGCTTCAAAAGCTGGATCCAAAGCCTACTCCCTCCAAATTGATTTGGGGGCATTTGTCCTGTCAGTTAGAAGGAACTCAGCTTTTCTACAGCATAGATTCAGAATATTCATTCTTATTTCAAATACCAGTGCCAAAATGTGTTTATTCGATGTAGTTCTTGAGCAGCTACCACATAGGCTGGGTACATTGGGGTTCAACAGTGAAGAAACAATTCTCTACCCTACACAGCTTAGAATTTGGGAGGCCAGGAGTTGAACAAATAATCACAAAAAGAAATGTAACGTCACAAATTGTGGCAAGTGCTACTTGAGTGCATGAGAAGAACTTAGTATCAGGAAGTAGTAGTGGAAGGAAGAGCAGGTACAAAAGGCCCGTATCCAGGAAGGAGAAAAGGAATTGCAGGATGGCCAACATCACTTGTATGGAGAAGAAAGCAGCAGAGAGGCCTTAGCTTTTAAGGCCAGAGACCAGACACATGTCTTGATCCCCATCACCAAACCCTTCTCCTAGTCCTCATGTTTCAGGACTATTCATGCCCCTTCCCTACAAAACAAGCCTCTTGCACTCCTAACTCCATCTCCACTTTGCTCTCTGGAGGATCCATCTAGTGCTTGGGGGAGAATCAAAACTGAAAGCTTTCACACAAAGAAACACAAAAAGAACCTGGTAAATCAGGTGACTCAGAGCTATCCATTGTCTCAAGGATTAAAAACTCCAATGAAAGAGAATTGTCTACTTAATTAAGTTGGCTCAAATTACCAGGAAGCTTTCTGAGTAATAGCAGATGTTGGGGTTCCAAGAAAGATGGTGCCCTGGCTCTGGCCAAAGTCCCAGGGCTCATTTGGGGCTGTGATGTCGCCAGTTCTTCTCCCCTTGGCCAACACCTCTCAATGCATTACTGTGGATGCTAATTATAACCTGGGACCAGAGCCTAATCCTCTGGCAAGGCTGACCTCATGCTGTCAACCCCCCTAGCCCTGCCTTGGAAATCAGTGTGCATCTCAGGCTAGAAGAAATCAGATAGAGAAAATCAAAGAGTGCCCCTTACAGAACTCTCAATTATCCTGTTGGAAAAACAGCTCCATTCCAGGAGGGAACTGTGCTGCTATCATTGTGGGAACAGTATGGTAGGTTTTGAGGAATCCATTCAAAGTTTAATCTAATTTTAATTAATTTCCAGGACAGCAGAGAACTTTCATGCAGGCAAAGGTGACAGGCAAAACTGAGAACGCAGTGGTAATCTTAAAGATGGGAACAATAGCAATTAGTATTTATGGTGTGGTAAGTATGCTTTTAGCACTGAGGGGGGTGTTTTTCCACGTAATTAGCTCATCTAGTTATCAGAGGAATTCCTTAATATCATCACTAATGTTTTTCATTGAGAATACAAAGGCTTAGAGAAGTTAAGCCATTGGTTTGAAGTCACAGAGGTATTAATCAGAAGAACTGAGACTCAAACTTAGGTCTTTCCAGAGTCAAAGACTGTGCTTCTCATTCTTCCCACTGTTGTTGATCTGATTTCCCAGAAGTGCTCCTTCCCTGAGACCCACCAAGTGGACATGAAGGTGCTGTGTCACTCGGCAAGCATTTTGTGCTAAATCCTTGGATGATCCTGGACTTCAAGAAGCTATTGTGTAGCAAAGTGTTTTATATCCTCCACTAGGAGACATGCTTTCACCCACAGGGGCAGATTCTACCATGGCAACACCAACCTTTGTCTCAGGGTGGAGAATCTGAGATAGGATACACACCTACCCAAAGACATCCATCAGTCATGACAGCACTGAGACTCACACCAAGTAAACCAATGATGCTTTGCAGTCTCTGAATCACCAATGTTCAATGAAACAACATACTCAGAGACAGGGGTGGCAGTCCTTGCACAAGTCCCTGGTATGATTTGCAGATATTTTACAGAGCAGAAAATACATGAGTCCCTAAAGGACAGTGATCAATCATTTCAGTCATCCTTCATGAGCCCAGAGTAGACACAAGGAGAATCACGGTTATACAGAACACCAGCAGTTAAGGGTATTAACCAAGCTCAAAACTACATCTTCTCCTTGAAGCTCTGGTGCTGTGTCTTGAATTTGGGAGCTACAAAGATCCTTGGTACTGGCTGAGGCGGCTGAAGGAATGCCTGTCCACAAATATGAAAGATTGCCAGAAGTCCTAATAACCTCACAGAATCTTCAGGACAAGAGAAGCCATATACATCCAGGTTGCACTCAGCACAATAGGGGCTGCAGCCCCCAGTATCTGCTTGTTCTTTCCGATGACCCCCAAAGACAGAGAATTTGAAATCTAATCAACTCACGGCTCTTTCTTCTTTGCTTTCTGGAGGTAAACTTTGTTCCTAATAGGCCCCTGACTTCCTTTAGATTCCAGAGCAATATGAAATATATCCGCTTCATGTTCAATAGGAAACTTTTCAAGTAACTGTACACAGCAGTTTATGACTCCCTTCTCTTCCCATCTTTCCCTACTCTCACACATGCGCTTAGCCTTTTCTTGAATGTTTTCAGGCTTGTGCCTGCCCTAGCAATCTTCCTCCGAATGAGTTCAGTTTATCAACGCCCATCTTAAAGCAAAGCACCCAGAAAGGAGCTCCGCCAAGACAAGCATCTGTAAAAGGCTTGGAAAACTACACCCGGCAGAAGCAAAGGATTTACTTCTCTAGGACAAAGCAGAAACATGAAACTCTAGTTTTCTTGATATGAATGAGTTTGAAGAAACTATTGGATGTACTCATTCTTTCTTGAGTCTGTTCATTACTTTCACAGATATGTTCAAGCCTACAGCTTGAGACAGAGGCTGAGTGATCCTTTTCTTTAAACATCAAGGCTCCCATCCTCTTCTCTCTTCTTGGAGGACCTCATGTATCTCCAAAGCTGAAGGCTCCCTAGTGCCCAATGCTGCCAGGCTACAGTCAGCTTCCCACTGGGGCAACCTGAGGGCTCTGGAAACTCACCATGTCCAAGACAATTCTCACCACTTTCCCTCATCAGGACACAGCACCATCATTCTCCCAGACACCCAGGCTACAACTCCAGAAATCTTGCTCCTACCTCTCTCCATCCCTTACACCCTGTCCCTCCACCCCTGCGGACTGCTCATATTCACCCATTCTTTTCTCCTGCACCAGGTCCCTGTAATCTCTTACCTGGACAATGTCAATGACATTGTAATTTTTCTTCATCCATGGTTGAACCTTATGATTCATTTCTCTCATTTAACAACTGAAGAAGTCTTCTATGTAACAAATGGCTGACCATGTGTCTCTTGCTTAGCCCTGCATGGTCTGGCCTCTTTCTATGCCATGAATATCATTCCACTGCTCTAGTCCCACTTTCTGATATTGAATGGATAATTATTTTGGTTCTGTAAAGAAACCATAGTGCTTCCAACCACAGAGCCTTTGCACATGCTAAAATTTCCTGATTGTCTGACACTCTCTCATCCAAGCTACATCTTCACCTTTGCAACTTCTTATGACTTATCCTTGTGATACAGTTCCAATACCACTGCCTTAGAGAAGCCAACCTCAAGCACCACCCCACACCCTGAGATTCCCTATGCTTCCTACACATTATTATGACAATTATAATTAATAATTGCTTGGTAGTTCCCTCCCATGAGGTTTTAAGTTCAATGAAAGCTGACCCTATGTGTTCTACCTTCTTACAAATTCCTTATAGTTGGCACTTTGAGCTGCATTAAGTAAGTAATCCATAAATAGATGAATCAGGATACCAAATCAGAAAATAGATGGCAGAGATATCCAAGAAAATAGATGTCATTAGATTGCATCAAATATGGTTCTGCTGGAACACAGAGACTGGATAAGAACTCAAGTCAAAGTGTTAGGCATAAACACAATCCTGCTTTGTGATTCAGACATGGCAGCAATTATTTATGTTTGGACAGTAGGCTCCCAAGTGGGTCTCACCAAATATGACATTTATTTTTCATGATTCCTAAAGACATTCTCTTTACCCATCCTCTCCCAACACCCAGAAGCAACAAGGGTGGGAAATAGGTCAGAAGCAAGATAGAAAAGAGCCCCTGGGAAGAGGAGAATACACATGATGTCTGTTTGTGGTTTTGCTTTTGGACTTGCATTTTCTGTTTTTCTGCCAAGAGACTGGAACAACATTATGGTTCATGTCTTTATCATCCTATGTTCCTATTAATAAGAGTCCATTTGTTTAGTCTGCTTTGTTTACTGATATAATTCCACCACTTCAAACAGTAGTGAGCATTCAATAAACACTTGCTCAGTAAGTAAAGATTCAAGATTGCCTAAAGTTGAGAACAAAGTTTTTAAAGACTGTATGCCCCTGGTGCCTGATAGAGAACACTCAATATCTTAGGAGCCACACAAGTTCCACTGGAATAAATGACTTAAGAAAGCAAAGAAGTAATCAATATGTAAGTTACATTCATTCCATTGCCCTTTGCTTTTCCTTTATGTTTTTAAACATCCTTTATGTAGGGAGCTTGCATGAGCAAGATTTTGCCTTGTCTTGGAAAGAGTGGTGTTCCCTGTATATATAGTTATTTTTTTCTATTATAAAACAATGGCAATTTCCTTTGAGTCATCATTCTCTAGAGGAAAAGTGCAAGGAATGCCTAAAAACAAACAAAAAAATACAACAGGTCATATTTCCATGTCCCTCATGAGCTCATAGTGTGTGACGAAGATTGATGGGAAAACCAAAATTAAACAACTAAAACAACAAAATGTGTTAAATAAGATGACAAATAGGTGTCAAGTGTCACAAAATCACAGTGGAAGCATAAAACAAAAGAACCCCATAGTTGACATTTAGTTAGTTGCCAAAAAATGTCTTGAATCTCTTTGCCAGGATGGAAACTAGACTGCTCGGGAGCCAGTGGTGAGTATCTCGATACTGTCCTGGAGGGACCAGGGTTTCCCATGAGCCTTCTCAAGTGACAGAAGCTGAAAGAAGGTGCACAGCAGAAGAAAGAAGGCTCTAAAACCTTGACCAGAGGCTGAAGCAGCTTCATCTTGCAATGCTGGCCAAGGCCCTTAAGAATGAAGCCAATCCCCCAGGTAGGAAAATTCTTGCCCTTGAAAGACGCTGCCCAAAATCCAATGTCAACAGCCTGTACCAGGTCTTTCTGCACACAGAGGAATGGGGGAGCTGGTATAGTCATGTAAGAGCCAAGAGAAACTGGGGTTTGGGGACCTTCCCAGGCTTTTGGTGTGCTATGACCAGATGATTCGCGTTAAAAGAAACCTTAAAAATACATGAATATAAGGGAACCATGAAAAAAAGCACAGTCCACATGAAATACATATGAAACAAACCATGTGACATTTAGTAGCTATTATAAGTGTTAGTAATTTTAATAACATAGGAATACCTTATGGAACTCTAAATTTAAAAAAAGCAAAATAATCAGCCCTTGGAAGATATCAAAATCTATGACTACTTGAATCTGTTGTATAAAATAGCACAGTATTTGCATATTACACACATATACTCTTCCACATACTTGAAATCATCTCTCGGTTACTTATAATATCTAATATAACTTATATGCTATGTATATAGTTGTGATGCTATGTCTGGGGGATAATGACAATTAAACAATCTGTGCATGTTCATTACAGAGGCAATTTCTTCTTTGATCTGTGGTTTGATTGAATTGCAAATGAGGAATCCACAGGCATGGAGGGCCAACTGTATAAGCATATCTGTGCATATTTATACGTGGGTGTATATATTCCCACGCGCTCTGGAAACATGGATAAACTGAGGAATGCATACATCTCCACCTGAACGATCCAAGACAATGAACATTCAAAGGAAAGAAATCAGTGGAAGAGGTTTTTGTGTATAGTTTGTGGGGAGTGCATAGTTTTAAAACACACTTCTATTCCTTTTTAAATTCTTTTTAAATTTAAAATAAGAAAAAAAAACCTCCCAAATTCTATTATTCTAGCACAACCATCCTCACCGCACCAAGTCACATGAGATTCTTTCATGAATTTTTTTCATGGTACTGAGGATCAAGCTCATGACCTCATACTTGACAGGCAGGTGCTTGTGCTCCTGAGCTATACCCCGACTGTTTCGTGCATACTTTTCCAGTCCCTTGAGGACTGAGGACATAATTCATTCTCTGAATCCCTCATACCTGGAAGCAGCCTGACACCTAGAAGACCTTCAGATGATGTTTGTTAAATGACTGAATGAGGATATAAATGAGGAAATGTGACTTTTTAAAAAAGAAACTAAAATGGGATTCATGAAATGCCAGGAAGTCAGTTCCTTTACTTCCAGAGAAAGAAAAATGAGCCAGGATCTCAACATACCCTTGAATGGGATATTTTCTGGGTAGAGTGGAATATGGGAAGGAGAGGACAGGGACACACACAGGGAAAGAGCCAAATCAGGAAGGGAAGCCTGTGTGTTAACCCAGCCTTGTAAGAGCTCTCGGGGCAGACACTGCTGACATCTTCATTTTCAGGGAAAGAAACTATGACAAAGAGGTGAAGCTAAGCACAGGGTGTTCACAAGTGCATCCTGAGCCCAGATCCGCTGTTGTTAAATCCAGAAAATGCTACTTCTAAGGACACTGTGAAGCCAGAGAAAATATGGGGTGGCCCTGGGGATGATGGCCAGGTTTACCCTAAAGAAAGAATGTTGAGCCACACATGTGCATCTCAACCCTAAGCACACAGAGGGGTGTTACTTCCTCAAAGGCCGACCCTGTGGGAGACCGCAGCATGAATCCGTGGCACTGTGTCTATCTGCCACTTTACCACCAGACAACAGACATCAGTGGAGGGAGACAGATCCAACTCCACCAAAGGAGCCCACAGGGCACAAACAGCAGTGCAAGCCCCAGAGGACAAAATACACACACCCCTTTCCTCTGGTAGTGAAACTGCCATGAGCCAACTTTAAATTTGCAGCAGCCCTTTGCCTGGGGAGTACTTACAGGATCCAGCTGGGTCTGTTCTTACTCTATATCAGAATTCTGGAGCCTTTGAATAAATGCCCAGGCTCCTGCCAGGACCAGTTAGCAAACAGCACAGTGCCTTGTCTGGAATTTGCAAACCACAGCTGAAAGAACGTAGACACACTCTCATGAATGAAAACTAATGCTTTGCTGGACTCACAAGATCCCTGTCAGTCCTGTGCCTTCCCCATGGATCCAGAAGCTAGAAGATTCCCAAGAGGAAAAGGAGCAGCTCACCTGAGACAAGCAGGAGCCGGCCAGGATAATCAAGGGCCAGATGTGGAGAGTATGGTTTTCCTGCTGAGCCTCATGACGGTGGATTGAATAGCTAACAAGAAGAATCAATTTCACAAGTATCTTTGAGGACCTGACATCTCACCACACTGATAGTGGGATATAGTGCATAAAAAGTGACTGCCAGGGTGGCTTTTCCCCTTTGGTATGGAGCTGACATTTTGGGGATGACAGAGGTTGAGGGAATGCCCCATATGCAGGGAGCATGTCTCATGCATGTCTCATCTAACTGTCCCTTAAGCCAGGATAGTTACTCTTCTCACCAGATTATGTTCTACAAGACTTAATGGGGCTCAGAGATGTGAACTATTAAATAATTAGCTCTCACGTCACACAGCTGGTAACTTGCAGAGCCAGAATGCAAACCCCAGGGCTCTGGATCACAGAACCAAAAATCTTAGCGGCCATGCTGCAGAGCCTGCATCTCAGAAGAAGAGGGAATTCTGTGACATGGGAACCCCTATCAGTGGCTCGTCCCAGGAGTCACAGGAGAGCCGCAAACCTCTCCAAGAAGCAGCATGTTCTGCGTGCTCAGCTGGGCTCTCTGTCACAAGCTCATAGGCAATAACAGTTCAATGATTGCACGCCCTTACATCAAAATCATGAACAAACAGAGTGTATATCAAGGCTTCCCAAAATGTTCTCCACAGAATTTTACTGTAAAAGATGATTCTCAAAGAATCATCTTGTAGAATTTATTCAACAAGATCTTACGTTTATTGAGCTCTTACTATGCACCAGGATACATGCTGAATATATATATTCAAGTGTATTTTTCACAACCCTATGAGATAAGCACGATTCTATCCCCCATTTTACTGAGGTTGAATGAAATTGACTAACTTGTGTGAGGTCATTCCTCTAGTAAGTGGTAAATTCACAATTAAATCTGAAATTGCTAAACTCTAGAGCTCACTCAACCACTATAAATGTCGTTTCTCTGCTACATTTACAAACTGCTATATGTGTCCTTCTTAGAAATTCATCATGTCCATTAACATGCTGAGTTGACTTATTCTGCAATATCTGTGAGTAATACAGCAGCAAAAAAGCACATGCAAATAATGAGCAAAGAAAAATAATTATATATGGAGCTGAGGTACAAAATAAATAATGGGAGGGGAGACAAGAGAAAGAGGAAGCCACTTTAGTAGAATGATCATAAAACATCCTCTAAGAAGACATTTAGGCTGAAAACTAACTGAAAAATAATAGAGAAAAACCAGTGAAACTCAAAGCTGATTCTGAAAAAAAAATCAATAAAAATTAATAAATTTAGAAAGACTGATCAAGAAAAAAATGAATGAGGATGATATCAGAAATAAAGTTGGCAGCATCACTACAGAAATCTCAGATATCAAGATGAAAAAAAAGCATATTACCAACCTTTTATGCCTATAAACTTGGCAACTTGAATGAAACAGAAAAAAATCCTGGAAAGACCCAAATTGCCAAAGTTCTACAAGAAGAAATAGAAAACCTCAACAACTCTATACCAATTAAAGAAGTTAAGCTTATAATTGAAAACTTTCCCACAAAAAGAACTTCAAGCCAAGATGTCTTCTTTAATGAATTCTATCAAACATTTAAAGAAAAAAGAAACAACTCTATACAAATCATTTTAGAAGTAGAGGAAGAAGAAATACTTAACTCATTAAATGAGATTAGCCTTACCCAGTTATTCCAAAACCAACATAAGAAGACTACAGATCAATATTCTTCATGAATAGGACAAAAATATCCCACAAAATATTAGCAAATCACATCTCAAAGTGTATCAAAAAGCAGCACCTCCTCACCCACCGGGTTTCAGCCTGAAGGCAGGCAGCAATCTGAAAGGTGGGAAAGAAACAGTCAAGTGCAGAGTAAGGTGAAGAAAGTTCTAGACAAGAGGAGCCACACGTGCAAAGGCTACAAGGTAGTGATTATGAAAAGGTGAATGATGACAATTTGAGCGTATTTAGTGAGGGCAAAGTGGCTAAAGAGGAGACTGGAGAAGGGACAAGGCCTGGACCACATGAGGCCTTGAAGATAATAAAAAATGGTTTGGATTTCAGTATAAATTCAACTAGACTTGGGACCATATTCATAAGTGAAATAAATCAAGCTCACATGTGTAAATACCGCATTGTCTCCCTAGTGTAAGAAGTGGTTAGACTACATAAGATACAAAATCCTCAATAAATACAGTGAAAGGGTAAGAACATGATCAAAGGAGAAAACGATAATATCTCAAGAAAAAGGAGGAAAAAGAAAAAGGGAAGGAAAAGCATCTGAATTTGTATAAATACACTTAGGATAGCTAAGATGATTGTGCTACAAATTCTATAAGTTCTTGGAATAAAACAGTTAACATTCATAGCGTTGGAACAATTTTGCATGTTTGTGTCTGGTGATCTGAGGAACTCTTGAAGATCATTATGTAAAATAATAACCCTAGTTATGCTTCTACCACCTTGTTTTGAAGGCCTATATCGTTACTGTTTTGGACTCTTTGCAATTGTTATTTATTTGTCTTTTTGTTTCTTATTTTTCTAGTAATCTTTTCTGTTCTGGTTTTCCCTCTAATACAGAAAGGATAGGTTACATGCAGAGTCTCATATATGGGTAGAACTTCTAAACAGTTTACAAGTATCAATTATATTATGCATGATGAAATGAATAGCTACTTTGAAGAAAAAGAGACCTTATGGTATCCATTGCTGATTCCCTGTTGTCGTGCTGCAAAATCCAGTAATGCTTTTATTCTTTGTTCAGAGTGGTTTTAGTCTTTTTTGTATTGTTTAATTTCAACATACATGAAGGTATGGACAGCTATTTTGAAGAGAACAAGAGAAATTATGGCAGCCATTGTTGATTTTCCCTGGTTTTGAAGGCCTGTAATGCCTTCATTACTATGTTCTGATGAGTTTAATACTATTTTATTTTGTATTCATTCATGGTTTGTGAAGATATGGACAATTATTTAGAAGAAAACAAGAAACATTATGATAGCCATCATAGATTTCCTGTTATCTTGCTTTAAAATCTGTCACTTACACTGTTTTCTTCTGATGTACTTTATTCTGTTTTGTTATGTTTAGGTCTACCCTTTTTAAAATAAAAAAAAAATTTAAAATTCAACTAGAATTTATAGAGTCTACCTGGGGAATGTTATGAGTCAGATGGTGTTTAACACATCTTTTTAATAGAATATAGGATGTAAGTTACAGAAGGAAAAATGGAAGGGGGAGATCCGTTACAAACCTGTAGAAGTGACTCAGAGGAATGATAGTAGTGGTCCAGTGAGAAGGGCAGGGCTGGATGACTCAAGGGGTGACTGAGTGACAAAGCCAACCAGATTTGCTGATGGACAAATATGAGACAAGGAGAAGCCGGAGAGCAGAGTCTTTATAAGTGACCATGAGTCCTGCCCCATTTCCTTCCTGGGGGCATTTGGTCCTTCACCTCCCATGCTCCTTCCCTTCCTCAGTGAAATGTAAAAGAGTTTAGGGGCATCTGGGCGTGGTGGCTCACGCCTCTAATCCCAGCACTCAGAAGGTTGAGGCAGGAGGATAGTTGTGAGTTCGAGACCAGCCTAGGCTACATAGCGAGCTCAAGGCCAGACTGAACTGCATAGCGAGACCCTGTCTCAAAAAGACAAAAAAAAAAAAGAGTTTAGGGGCCTTAGGGGCCACATATTGAGAACGGAAGAGCCAGAAGATGGGAAGAAGCCTGAATTCTTCAATTATTCCCCGTCAAAGAGATGCACCCAGAAGAATAAAAAATAGATTTTTATGTTTGTTTGCTTGCTTGTTGGCTTGCTTGTTTTGTGATGCTAGGGACTGAACCCAGGGTCTTCACACTGAGTTACATCTTCAGCCTTTTATTATTATTTTTTCTTTTGAGACAGGGTCTCAGTCATTAAATTGTTCACTCTGAGTGTGAAGTTGTGATTCTCCTGTCTTGGCCTCTCAGAGTGCTGGGATTACAGGCATGTATCACCACACCCAGGAAGAATACATATGTTAAAGTGACTATTCTTAACACAATCAAGAAAAATCTTTCAAAAACTAGTTTTTTGAGTTCACCAATTCAGTGGAGCTAGGAATACTCTTATTTTAGCTCTTAAAAGAATTTATTGAAATTAGTTCAGGATCTCTCAAGAAATGCCTCTAATTGTATTTCTAAAAGGAATAATGTTTAAAAATCAATGATAAATATATTTATATACAGAAGTATATTATTATAGTATTATTTATATTAACAAAAGTTTCCATGAAGATGACCCAAACATCCAGCATAGGATAAGCAATTAAATAAGCCCAACCATGATATAGATTTTTGGGGTCATTAGAAATAATACTTGCAATGGCTAGAGTGGTAGCACAGTGGTAGAGTGGTCCTGGCATGTACAAAGCCCTGGGTTCAATCCCCAGTACCACAAAAAATAAAAATTAAAAAATAAAGTAAGGCACAAGCCATGTTGTTCCTGGGAGAACAAACCAAATTCACCCTTCCTGTGAGTTGGTGGGAACCATGCTGGGCCTGGGAGGAACAAGAAGAACAAGAGGCCAATTCACCCTTTTGGTGGGCCAACCAATGCATGGGCTGGGAGAAGAGAACATCCTTCACTCCTTGTTAGCAGCCAGCTGATTAGGAGGACAGGCTGAGTTGATAGCATCTGAGGCTCCAAAACAATTTAAAGCATCTGTTTTTGGTTGACTTTGTGGTCTGAGGCCAGTGGTCTGGGCATCTATGGAGATGATAAGTGTGCAGTGTAGCAAACACGGGGGATTTCCTTCTGTTTTGTTCTGAAATCCAATATTGTTCACACTGCTTTGTTTTGTACTGTTGTGTTGTTTTGTTTTATTCAATGTTCTGTTTTGATTGGTTTCATTCTGTTATGTTTTGTTTGATGTTGTTATGTGTAATGCTATTGGTGATAATTTTGAAGATAATAAGTGGCAATATGGTAGCCATCACTGATGCCCTATTGTCCTATTTTGAAGTCTTGTATCACTTTCAATGTTTTGTTTTCACTGGCTTTATTCTGTTTTATTTTGTTTGGTTTTATTCTCTTTAAAATATGCTTTCATTCTTTTGTTTTGATTGGTTTTATTCTGTTTAGTTTTCTTTTATTATGTCTGATGGTATGGACTGCTGTTTTAAAGAAAACAAGAGACATTGTTGATTTCCTATTTTTTTTTGAGGTCATATATTGCTTTCATTGTACTGTTCTGGTTGGCTTTATTCTGTTTTATTTTGTTTGATTTTACTCTCTTTAAAAATAAATTTTTTAAAATAATGATGTTTGCAGAGAACTTGATGGTAAGAAAAAAAGCAGACAGAATCCAAGATGGCCAACTGAGTGGTAGCATGATAAGAGAGCCTCTCTGAAAAGAAAACAACTCAGATGCTAGAATCTAACAACATGGAGAAAGCCAAACAAAAGGAGAGGAATTTGCATGACCCAGGAAGAAACTGAGGAAAAAGAAAAAGAAAAAAAAAAGAAGAAGAAGCATGGACGGAGGGCTGGAGCTGGGCATGTTCTGGTCACTGTACTGGGCATGTCTTAGAGTCAGGTGGCTCACAATTGAGCTGAGGTCGTGGCCCTGCTGAGACCAGGGGTTGGTGAGCTTGAGACCCTCAGCTGGAGGAGGCACTGCAGCAGGGAGTGGAAACGGCGAGTCAAGCTGCACAAACTTTGGTGAGTGACAGGAACTGGATTCCCCAGAGCAGGCTGACTGGCTAGATGACATTTTGGAGTTGGGTAGGGCCAGCTTGAATCAAAAGCTGAGGCGGCAGTGGTCGACGGCTCCTGGTCCAAAGCAGATTGGTGGGATCTACTTGGGCTGGGCCAGGCCCCTGGTTGTAACCCAATAGCCAGGGACAAGGCTGTCCTAAGCCAGTGGCATCCCCAAGGAACACACAAATGTGCTGAAGCATCCACTGGGTGACTGATGTAGGGGGAGGAACCAGCTCACAGTGTGCACCTCACAGATTGGCAGTGGACTGGGGGGCAGCACTTCCCTACCCAGTGTGCTGCAGAAAAACTGTGGGCAGTGCAAGGGACCCAGAGACCTCCACCACCCACCCATCTGAAGGGAGCCAGAAACATGACAAGACAGAAAAACAGCAAAAGGCCTCCAACCGCCGAACCAGGGAAAGTGTATCCAGTAGAGGTACATGCAGAGGAGGTTGAGGGCAGCAAACATGTAATATCAGACACAGCCTCATCGGAAATAAAGAAATACTTCTGTGACCTCATTGACAAATTTAAATCTGAAATTCTAACTCAGGTGAAGCAAGATATAAAAAGATTAATAAAAGAATCCTGGGTAATCCTCAAGTAGACACAAATGAAAGAATGGAGGAACTCAGAGAAAGAAGAGAAGCCTTTGATGATGAATATTTATCAAAATCTAGAATACATGAAACAGACCCAAAAAGAATATCAGGAAATTAAAAACTCCATTGAAAGCTGGCAAAAGCTTTTAATAGAAACTAAAGACAAACTTTCAAAACTTGAAGATAGATTTGCAACGTATGATCATGAAAGGAAGGATCTCTTAAAAATAACAAGGAATCCATATACTAACCCACAAACATGTTTAAGTAAATGCAAAAGAATTGAAATTATCCCATGCATGTTATCGGATCATAGCGCCATGAAACTAGAAATTAATGATAAAAGTAACTGCAAAAACCACACAAACACATGGAAATTAAATAATACACTCTTGACCAATCAGTGGGTCACAGAGGAAATTAAAGAAGAAATTAAACAATATCTACAAGCAAACAAAAATGCAAATACAACTTACCGGAACATGTGGGATGCAATGAAAGTGGTCCTCAGAGGAAAATTTATTGCACTGAGTTCCCATACTAGGAAAACAGAGCAAACACAAATAAGCAACCTGATATTACACCTGAAACATCTAGAAAAAGAAGAGCAAGCCAAGCACAAAGCCAAAAGAAGGGAGGAAATTATAAAGATCAGAGCAGAAATTAATGCAATAGAGACTAAGAAAATAATTCAAAGAATCAAAGAGTTGGTTCTTTGAAAGAATAAATAAAATTGACAAGCCTCTAGCCAACCTAATTTAAAAAAGGAAAGAAAAGACTCAAATTCATGCAATACAGAATGAAAAAGGAGAAATCACTACCAACCCTGTGGAAATACAGAAGATCATCAGCAACTATTTCAAAAACCTCTACTCTCATAGTTTCGATAACACAGAAGAAATAGACAGATTCCTAGAAACATATGAACCACCAAAGCTGGATCAAGAAGATGTAAAACTGCTGAATAAGCCAATTTCTATGAATGAAATTGAAAATGTAATCAAGTCCCTACCAACAAAGAAGAGCCTAGGCCCAGATGGACTCACTGCAGAATTCTACAAGAAATACAAAGACTTAATGCTGACACTCCTCAAACACTTCAATGAAATTGAAAGGGAAGCAATTCTCCCTAAGTCATTCCTGGAAGCAAATATCACTCTAGTACCAAAACCTGAGAAAGACCCAACTAAAAAAGAGAGCTACAGGCCAATCTCCCTAATGAACATAGATGCAAAAATTCTCAATAAAATATTGGCAAACAGGATGCAGCAAATCATCAAAAAGATTACACACTATGACCAAGTGGGATTCATCCCAGGCATGCAGGGATGGTTCAACATACGTAAATCAATAAATGTAATCCACCATATCAACAGAGCCAAAAGCAAGAATCACATGATCATTGCTATAGATGCAGAAAAAGCTTTTGATAAGATCCAACACCCATTCATGTTAAGAACCTTACAGAGAATTGGAATAGATGGTCTTTACCTCAATATGATAAAGCCCTCAATATGACAAACCAACAGCCAGGGTCATATTAAATGGCCCAAAACTGAAAGCCTTTACCTTGAAATCAGGCACAAGACAAGGATGTCCCTTATCACCACTCCTATTCAATATAGTACTGGAAATACTAGCCAGAGGAATTAGAAAAGAGAGAGAAATAAAAGGAGTAAAGATAGGAAAAGAAGAAGTTAAATTATCATTATTTGCAGATGACATGATACTCTACATAGAAGATCCCCAAACCTCCATTGAAATTCTCCTAGATATAATAAATAAATTCAGCAATGTAGCTGGATACAAAGTCAATTCTCAAAAATCAATAACATTCTTATAGACTAGCAACAAAATCACCACGAGAGAAATAAGAGAAGCCACACCCTTTACACTAGCATCCAAAAAAATGAAACACTTAGGAATTAATCTAACAAAAGATGTAAAAGAGTTGTACAGGAAAATTATAACACCCTGAAAAAAGAAATCAAAGAGGACCTCAGAAAATGGAAACATATCCCTTGTTCATGAATAGGAAGAATCAATATTGTAAAAATGGCCATTCTTCCAAAATTGTTATACAGATTCAATGCAATCCCAATGAAAATACCGCTAACATAACTCATAGATCTAGAGAAATCACTCCTAAAATTCATCTGGAACCAGAAGAGACCTAGAATAGCAAAGGCAATTCTAAGCAGCAAAGCCAAGGCAGGAGGCATCACAATCCCTGACTTGAAGATATATATACAGAACTATCAGTGATATCTGAACTCTGCATCATGTTGGAACTTTGGGCGCTGGAGAACTGGCGGCCTACTCGCCACCCTGGTGAGCAGCTGGTGGCCTGGTAAACCACTGGAACACCAGGGCAAGAACTATCAGCAACTCCTAAGCTCTGCATCATGTTGAAACTTTGAGTGCTGGGAGAACAGGTAGCCTACTGGCTGCCCTGGTAAGCAGCTGGGGGCCTAGCAAGTCACAGGCACACTGGGGCAGGAACTATCAGCGATTCCTGAACTCTGCATCATGTTGGAACTTTGGGTGCTGGGAGAACAGGCAGTCTACTGGCCACCCTGGTAAGCAGCTGGGGGCCTAGTAGGCCGCCAGCACACTGGGGCAGGAACTATCAGCGATTCCTGAACTCTGCATCATGTTGGAACTTTGGGCACTGGGAGATAAGGCGGCCTACTGGCTGGCCTGTAAGCAGCTAGGGCCCCGCCAGTGTGCGGGCTAAGAATCAGACATTGATCCCCCCCCCCATTAGCAAGCAGGCACCAGAGGTCTGAGTATCTTTTTGGAGGATGAATGTATACAGCGTGGCAAGC